>CAUYON010146146.1:0-57395 GCA_963573935.1 Arctocebus calabarensis
ATATATACACACCTATCAGTTTTTTCTATAAATAAATATATTTCTTACTGTAAACTGTGATCAAAAAGTTACAAAAGTCTGTAGTATATTATGCATTAAAAAAAATCTACAAGTTAGCCGGGTGCTGTGGCGGGTGCCTGTAGTCCCAGCTACTAGGAAGGCTGAGGCAAGAGAATCGCTTAAGCCCAAGAGCTGGAGGTTGCTGTGAGCAGTGTGACGCCATTGCACTCTACCCAGGGCGATAAAGTGAGACTCTGTCTCTACAAAAAAAAAAAAAAAAAATCTACAAGTTGATTAAGACAAAACCCAAGCCCTCCCATTTAGTATAGTACCAGGAAAGAGAATAGCTGAAATAATGGAAACATGGTTCATAATGATTTTGTTAGGGCCAAACTAGAAGCAAACTATTAAGATGAAATATATAAAATAAAAGTAAAGCTTTCCATACGATAAGTGTAAAAGTCTTTGTAATAGAATGGGGGAAGGCTGCTTTGACAGTGGTATGTGTAGTAAAACCCAGAGCAATCAATCCTAAAAACTTTACACAAAGTTTAAAGAGATTGCCAAACCTCCTTGACAGAGAAGGGCATCTTGGGAATTTATATGTTTCAAAAGCTCCTCGGGGATTAGCAGTTTGGGAAACTGTTAATATTAGGCTAGAGAGTCTATTGGAATTTGCCTGCCCTAAGGGAGGAAGACTCCTAGAAGAGGTGTTGCAAGTGTGAGAACCTTTTAAAGCCAAACACTCTTAAAACCACTGTATTTCAGAATAATTTTACCCAGTTTCTTTCACTCCTGAAATTATTCTGTAGCAGTGAAACTCAGAAGACAATTAATTAAAGAACCAGTATCTACCATTTCTATACAGTTAGAATAGAAGACAGAATAGTTAATTTGCATCCAAACTCTGTCTATGCAGATTTTCACTCTCTAATCCCCTTTTTGTCTGAATCTATACTTCAATGGAACCCCTAATGAGAGTTGCATACACTTCTCAATTATGTCATACTTTGATGCCTTTGTTTCTGAGATTTACTATATTTTAACATTTGTATGCATTTAAAATTAAATTTCGAAGGCTTTACAAGCAATTAATAACAAGCATAAACTATTATTGTGATAAATATTAAACATGCATATTAAGGAATATTCAGAATTGATCTAGTTTTTTCTATTTCTTTTTTTCTTTTTCTCCCTCTAAGGTAAGATTTATTCTATACAAGGTTTGGGAGACCGAATGTGTAAGTTGAACAAACACTTCCCTGAATACCAATATTACTTAGTATAGTAATTATAGGATTTTAAATGCTGATGAGTTCTGTTTCTTTTGTGTGAATTTATGAAAATAATAAAACACCTTTGACAAGCTAATCAAGAAAAACAATATAAGACTTAATTATCATCTTTTTAAAGAAATTATGAACCAGATTCTTTCTATTGCCAGAATCACTTAGGTAATTTAGGAATTACAGAATCCTCTTAAATCTTTTGTTCTTAAAATGGTGTGTTTTATTTTACATGGTTACTATAAAAAATGAAGCATAGAAAAGTTCAAAGAAAATTTAAAATTATTAAAATCTCTATAACTCACATAAAACTCAGATTGATAATTTAGTAGACGTTCTTATGACTATCTCAGTATAGAGATACACACACACCCTCTCACAAATATACATCCATTTTATATATAATGGTTAACATTGCACATTATATGATATTCTGTCATTTATTTTTGAGGGCTAGATGTTTTTTATCTACTCTTCTTGTTTCTGTGTCAGTAACTGTAGCTGTACATCATCATTTGTAATGCTTGCATTATATATGTCATGTATAATAGAGGCACATGCCATAGTTTAATCTATTGATTCTTAGATTGCATCTTTCCCCCTCTATTTTGTGTTTAGTTAACATCTTTGCACATTAGTCATTTTTCATTTACACAATTATCTTAAAACAAATTCCTAGAAGTCTGCTGCACCAAAGGGTAAGTGTTGATTTGTGTTGATTGCCAAATTGTCTTCCAGAATTGCCATCTCCCATTAGTTAAGTAATAGAATGTCTGGTTTTTCTCAATTTTCCAGTGTCAGAAGACAAAATGTTCAAAATATTTGTCATTAAAGTTTGCACCTCTTTGTTTATTAATGAAGTTCTACATACTTTCAAGTGCTTTTTAGCCATTAGTATATCTAATTTGGTCAACTGCTTTAGTATTTTTATTGAGATGGCTGTCTTTTTTATTGACCTGTAAGAGAGCTGCAAATATTGTGATATTGTCATTTGGATTCCAAGTTTGTTATTTGATCTTTAACTCTCCACATAGTGATTTTAAATTAAAATAAATGTCATTTATATATTTAATTTTGTTTATAAAATTTTTGTCACAAAAATTTATTGATGTTTCATTTTATACTGTCAAGCTTTTCTATTATAGTTAAGAATGGCCTTTGTAATCTCAGGATTGCAGAAATACCTGTATTTTCTCATAGTAGCCTTAGGGTTTAATTTTTTAAATGATAATCTCTGATCCATCTGGGATTTATGTTTAATAAGATGAAAGATGAGAAACCAGTATTATTTTTGCCCTAATTGCTAGCCAGTTGTCAGACTTCATGAATGTCCAATATTTTACTACCGATTTAAAATGATTCCACTTATATTAAACTCTTTTACATATTTGAATTCATTTATGAGGCTTATTCCATTCTATTGATCTATGTTTAAGTAATTGTACTTTTATTTCTGCAGTTTTTTTTATTGTTTCAGATTAATTGAGGATACAAAGAATTAGTTTACAATGTTTGCATTTGTTAAGTAAAGTCCCTCTTATAATTGTGTCCTGCCGGCAAGAGATGGACTATACACCCTAACATTGTGCCCATTAAGTGGAGCACCCCTCTTCCCCTCTCTCCCCACTCCCTGGTTCCCTTGCCTCCCACCTTGAATTGAGTTGAGTTTTTCTCTTATGTGGGTGTGTATTAGATTGTCTACTGGCTTCATATTAGAATTGAGTACATTGGATTCTTGCTTCTCCATTCTTGTGATACTTTACTAAAAAGAATGTGTTCCAGGTCTATCCAGGTTAATATAAAAGGTGTAAAGTCTCCATCTTTCTAATGGCTGAATAGTATTCCATGGTATACATATACTAAAGTTTGTTAATCTATTCCTGGGTTGGTGGGTTTTTAGGTTGCTTTCACTTTTTGGCTTTCTCATTCTAAATTGAGCTGTAATAAACAATCTAGTGCAAATGTCCTTATGATAAAAGGATTTTTTTTTTCCTTCTGGGTAGATGCCAAGTAATGGGATTGCAGGATCAAATGAGAGGTCTAATTTGAGGATTCTGCATACTTCCTTCCGAAAAGGTTGTATTAGTTTGCAGTCCCATCAACAGTGTAAAAGTGTTTCCTTCTGTCCACATTCATGCCAGCATCTGAAGCTTTGAGACTTTGTGATGTGGGCTGTTCTCACTGGGGTTGGGTGATATCTCTGTGTGGTTTTGATTTGCATTTCTCTGATGATCAGGGGCAATGAGCATTTTTTCAAATGTTTGTTAACCATTCACCTGTCTTTCTCAGGGAAGGTTCTGTTCATATCTCTTTCCCAGTGGTAGATGGGATTATTTACTCTTTTTTTTGTTGTTGACTTTTTTAGTTTGAGTTCTCTGTAGATTCTAGTTATCAACCTTTTTGTCAGATTCATACCCTGAAAATATCTCTTCCTATTCTAAAGATTTTTTTTTTGCTTTACTTGTTGTGTTCTTAGCTTTGCAGAAGCTTTTTAGTTTAATTGAGTCCTATTTGTTTATTTTTGTTGCTGCAATTGCTGCTGAAGTCTTTGTCATAAAATCTTCAGTCCAACATCGAGTTTTTCCCACACTTTTTCTAATATTTTTATTGTTTCATATCTTAGATTTAAATCTTTTATCCATCTTGAGTCAACTTTTGTAAGTGGTGAAAGGGGTGTGTTAACTGATCCTCCCAGCACCAATTATTGAATAGGGGTTCTTGTCCCCACTGTCTGCTTTTGTTTGGTTTAAAGATCAGATGGCAACTAGAGACTGGTTTGATCTCTTGGTTTTCTATTCTGTTTCATATGTCTGTGTCTCTGTTTTGGTGCCAATTTCTGTAGCTTTATACTATTTTTTAAATAGGATATGTATCCTTTCATTATTTTCCATATTATCTGTCCATTTTGCATATTGATTTAATGAAGTTTAAAGTCATTTGAACAAATTAACAAAAAAGTTCTACCAGGCTATTCAATTGACATGAATAATATTTATAGATTAATTGAGGGATAATTGGTTCTTTTATAATACTGGATTTTGTTATTGAAGAAAAAAGGCATTTTTCCCACATAGATTTAAGTATATTCTTTATGTATCTAAGTAGCATTTATAATTTTCTTTATATGGGCCTTACCTATTTTAAAAGATTTTTCCTAGATATTTTCAGTTTTTTGTTGTTGTTAATGGAATAATTTACCCTATAATATTTTCTTTTCTTTTTTTTTTTTTTGAGACAGAGTCTCACTATGTCACCCTCGGTAGAGTGCTGTGGTATCACAGCTCACAGCAACCTTTGCAGATCTCAAATTCTTGGGCTCAAGCTAATCTCTTGCCTCAGCCTCCAAGTAGCTTGCTACAGACGCCTGCCACAATGCCTGGCTATTTTTTGGTTGTAGTATTGTTGTTTGGCAGGCCTGGGCTGAACTCATATATCAGAGCTGGGCAGAGCCTTCAGCTCTGATATATGTGGCTGGCACCTTAGCTGCTTGAGCCTATAGGCACCGAGCCCCCATAATATTTTCTAATTGTTAATGGTTAAAATATAAGCTATTGGCTTTTGTTTATTTATTTTCTGTCCAGACACATAGCGAACATTTTTTTTTCTAGTTGATTTTTTGCCTTCTAAAGTCTCACCAAGTAGGAATCAGGAGACTAAAGAAATAAATATAGCTACCTTATTGCAGGATGTGACTTGAAACTATGAGAGAATAGAGCCTGAAATAGGACAGAGTTTATAGAGTATAATTTATACATCCAGAACAGACGGAATATGGGCCAATTCTTATCATTGAAACATGTCAAGTTAAGCATACTAGAATGAGATTATCTAATATTCTAATAGTATTAGAGTCCTTCGGTACTCAATCAATATCTCAGGATTAATCTTTATGAATTCTGTATTATTGATGTAGGCAGGATTTTTACATGAGGTTGAAAGTTCCTTGTTCCAGTAAGGAAAATGTAAGGAAATTGAAGGGAAAACTGAACTAACTTCATCAAAATAGTCTACTGCATTGTGAATCCCAGGTTTTCTAATTTTTTTAATAGTGCACAAATAAAGCATAACTTTTTTTCTTATTGTGAATAATCTACCTTTCATCACACACTTGTCCCAGCTATCTGGCCTATAACCCCCCTGTGACGGGTAAGATGGTATGCCAGTGCCATCTGGTGGCCACCTGAGGAACTGTGTGAATTAACTACCTGTTGGATTCCACTCCTTGGTGAACCGGAGGCTCCATCCTGAGTTGGTGTCTTGGAGCCAGATTTGGGGAGCAGGGAGTTTATGGTAGGGCTATAGATAGGAAGAAAGGAAATCAAGTCCTAGGCAAGGGTTCTGGGGGGAAGTTGGGAAACAAGAAAGGACCCAAAAAGCCATAGGAACGAGTAGAGAGCAAAGACTAGATCCACACCTATGGGGCATATTGCAAGGGTACAAGTCAAATCTGTCAAGTGTAGAACATAAATGTCTTAACACAATGATCAAGTAAGTGAGGCAAAAGCTATGTTGATTGGTTTGATGTAACCATGTCAGATTGTATAAAAAAAGAACACATTGCATCCCACATATGCATAAATGTATTCATGATTTATGTGTCTGTGTGTATTTGACTTAAAAAAAAAAAAGACTAGATCCAAAAAAGACATCCGCAAAGGACTTCTATCAGTAAACACTTTGAGAGAGCCCCTGTAGCAACCAAAGAAGCGAGACTTCTTCTTCTTATTATTTTTTTTTTTTTTTTTTTTTTAAATGAAATGTCTGCATTCAGCCTCTGGCAAAGAGCAGCTTAATTTTGGGTATCCAGGGGGTTCTGATACCTTTCTACACTTTTCTGACACTTTTCTTATTTTCCTTTTTTCAGAAATATTTTTTCTCAAATATTTGTATAGTTTGAAATTCAGAGAATTCCACATAAGGCAAACCGTATTTTGTTTTTTGCTTCTCTCTCTCCCTGTCTCTTGTCCTCTTCCTTACTCTGTCTCTGCTTCTCTTCTTCCTAGTTCCTTTTCTCTCCCTTGTCCCTTTTATTTCCCAGCTCTTATTCTTGCATTCTCAGGAAAGCCTCCCTCTTTCTTTTCCTTCATTCTATTTGTGAGCCACATCATGCTCCTAACTACAGCTGTAAACCTAAGGATGGTGCCCAGGGTCAGCTTTACCAAGAAGGGAGGACAGAGGTTGTGAAGTAAAGAATTAGTGCCAAGAACACCCTTTCTGGGAAGGGTTCAGAAGTCACCATGGGCTCAGTCCTCCCCTTCACCTCTTGTGATTTCTCTGTGTGCCTGAATTCAAGATTTTTGTCTCTTTTATTCATTGCCTTATCCCCAACATTTGGAGTAATACTTGTCATGTAGAAGGTGTCCCATTAGCATATGTTGAAGGAACCAACAGGTATTTGAGATGAATGAGCAAATATGGTATTTCTTTTTACTATATTTCAATCTCGTTTGGTTGTAAGTATTGAGATGATGCTAATTTTCATTGTGAAAATGGGATTTCTGTGGGATAATTTAGTTATCAAGGGTATTTCCAGCAGAAATTATTATTATTTTTTTTAGTTCAGACCTACCAATTGGCTGACTTTCAGAAAATAACCTTTTGGGAAATTGGGCTCTCTGTGCTTTTTCTTTTTATGCTTCAAGATTGTGGATTTTTTTTATAAATGTGAAGGAAGGAAAACAACAACAAAATGACCCGCTTTTGCCTGTCTTTGCTTCTCAAGCAATCTTTGTATCCTTCCCAAAATAGAAGCCAACACCATTAAATCTAGAGGAAGCCACAGATATAGAAAGCTGAAAAATATTAAGCATTTGGCAAATCATCTTACTGTGTATGTTTTCTGTTTGCTGAGTTCCTTTTACATTATAAAACTGATAACAGAGATGGAGAAATATTTATTTCCTATGTAGAACACAGCACAGAGAAAATGGTGGATTTGCCCGGTATTTTTCAGAATTATGCCTTTTCTTGTGATCCTCCTCAGACCAGGACAGGCAAGCTATTTTTATTTTATAGATTGTTTTGACATTGCTGTTATGTGAGAATTTTCTGGGTAGGGAAAAATGATCACTTTCCACTTTTCATTTCAAACCTCTCGCATTTCCACCCAAGCGCACAAATCTCTGTGATCTTAAAGAAAAAGAGTGCAGAGGGGAAGTTAAAATGAATTAAAAGCTGGCTTAAATTAAGACTGCTGAGATCCGTGGGTGTAGAATATCAGAGCGTGGTAGGCCTTGCTTAATTTTCAAGGATGTGTCAGGACATGAGATATGTCAGGCTGGATGTCGGGTTCCCGGCTGATTTTGGTGGCTGTGCTCATTGGCTTGGGGGCTGGGGAGGGGCAGGTGTTTAAACTTCAGTTCTTCTGCTGTGTGGATTGTGTGAAGCTACAAAGTATGAGAAAGCACGGACGGATTTTCGAGTCAGAGGACGCTCAGGCTGGCTGCCTCCTGTCAGTGCCTCTGGCTGTGTGACTGGGAATAAAATAGGTAGCCTCTCGGAGCCTTAGTTTACCTTTCTGGAAAATGGGAACAATGATGCCTACTTAGAAGGGCCATCGTGAGGATTGGCACTGATGCCCGGTGGTAGCCCTTGCTCCGCTGAGCAGTTATGATCATAGAGTTCACCTGTTGCCTGTCCACTTGTCCCCTAGGTACCTCGGGATCACCAGGCCCCTGACATACCCCGTGCGGCAGAACGGGAAGTGCATGGCCAAGATGATTCTCTCTGTCTGGCTGCTCTCCGCCTCCATCACTCTACCCCCGCTCTTTGGCTGGGCTCAGAATGTGAACGACGACAAGGTGTGCTTGATCAGCCAGGACTTCGGCTACACGATTTACTCCACCGCCGTGGCGTTTTACATCCCCATGTCGGTCATGCTGTTCATGTACTACCAGATCTACAAGGCCGCCAGGAAGAGCGCCGCCAAGCACAAGTTCCCCGGCTTCCCGCGCGTGCAGCCGGACAGCGTGGTGGCGCTCAACGGCATGGTGAAGCTGCAGAAGGAGGCGGAGGAGTGCGCCAACCTCGCGAGGCTCCTCAAGCACGAGAGGAAAAACATCTCCATCTTTAAGAGGGAACAGAAGGCAGCCACCACGCTGGGCATCATCGTGGGCGCCTTCACCGTGTGCTGGCTGCCCTTCTTCCTCCTGTCCACAGCCAGGCCCTTCATCTGCGGCACTGCCTGCAGCTGCATCCCGCTGTGGGTGGAGAGGACATTTCTGTGGCTGGGCTATGCAAACTCTCTCATTAACCCTTTTATATATGCCTTCTTCAACCGGGACCTGCGGACCACCTACCGCAGCCTGCTGCAGTGCCAGTACCGGAATATCAACCGCAAGCTCTCGGCCGCGGGCATGCACGAAGCGCTGAAGCTGGCCGAGAGGCCGGAGAGGCCCGAGTTTGTGCTGTAAGGTCATTTATCACTATTTTCCTTTTATTCCTGCTCCCCACCCCCATTTGGTGCAGCTGTTTCTTGAAACACATGGCAGCAAGCTTCCTGAATCAGTAGCTGGCTTCTTTTCTACTCACCTGCCAGATTTGAATTCTTTGTAGTATAGACTCCAGCCTACCCCACCCAATAAAACTCCCAAAGCCAAAGAGAGGTGGGCATTTGGATTGGAAGATGAGACTGATTTGCTGGTGAATTGCAGTTACTGAGACTGATGACAGGGAAGACAATATTATCCGTCTTTTCTCCATAAAAGGCATCCAAATTAGGTCCTCAGATCTGAATTCCTTAACAACATTTTAGTTGCTATTCTGTTTCCCTCCAGTACAACTCTTTTGATGACCTCATCCTTCACTGATAAATTCTTCTTTTGAGGAAAGAAGCAACAATGATCCTTCTACTGCACAGTTACATTCACGTGGGCTGAAAGGAAGCAGCCTGGGCAAAAGGACAGTGGTGGGTGGGGGAGAAGTCAGGATGGAGTAAGGGTTTAGAAGCCACAGATCAGGAAGTGCTGCTGGTCGTCTTGGCAGCTGAGAACTGATAAGAGTTGTTGAGTTTTACCTAGGAGGGCCCACTGACTTTCCAGGAAGCAATTAGAGCAGGGGGGTTGGGAGCTGAAAAGAGGATGCTAAGGACTGAAAGGAAAATTGAAGTGAGCCACATGTTAACAAGTTGGCATTGCAAAGAAGGAAGGAAAAAGTATAGTAGTTAGAGTCCTCAGCTAGTCAAAGGAAGACTTTGCTTTAAATTTAGATCAGAGGAGATAACTTTATGTTTGAAAGCCACTCAAGGAAAAAGAGAGTTGGATTGAGAAATTGGAAGGTGCCTTTTAGAGAGTGAGCAGATTAGTGTTGTATGTAAGAGAGGAAGCCTTTCTCTTCACTGAGCCTGGCTGGAAGGAATTGACCAGCGAGCAGGGGCCGCTTTAGTTGAGAGGTAGCTTCCCAGTCATCTTGTACAATCCCTTCATTTGACAGAAGAGGTAGTGGAGACTTGGAGAACAACATGTCCCATGTTTACCTAGTGTCACAACTAAGTCTAGATTGCACATCATCCAAATTCTAGTGCAACACACTTTTCATATACTGCACTGCCTTTTCTTATAACTCAAAGTTGGCGGATGACAGCCATGCTATTTCTTGAGCTGTGTATACCTTAATTTTGACTTCTATTGCATACATTCCTTTTTACCTATTAAATTGTTTATAATATAAAAAGGAGCATTTAAGAAAAAAATATGATTTCCGGTTCTAGAACATGAACTATGAGCAAACCCAGGCATCTTTCTAGGCCTATAAGAGTCTATTGAATGGACCACTAGGGTTTGCTTACCAGATTATGATTTCCTTCAGAAAAGAAGCTATGTATTAGATTTATTTTTGCAGAATCTAGCACAGGGACTGATAATTAGGAGATGATAAAAATAATAACTGCAAACAATTACTGAACATCTACTATATGCTGTACACCATGTTAGCTGCAAAACAGGTACTGCTAGGGTCCTCAGAGTCCCCAGTTTTCATGAGAACATCTTGAGGCTCAAGAACATAAAGTCACTGACCTGAGGTCACATGGTCTCTAAGTGGTAGGTCTGGTATGAATCACCCCAATGCATGTTCTTTTTTTTTTTCCATTTTTTTTTTTAATTGTTGGAGAATCATTGGAGGTATGAGCCAAGTTACTGCTTGAATTTTCTGGGTAAAGTCCCTTTAATAATAGTGTCCTGTCCCAAAAAGGTGTGTCACACACTGTGGCCCCACACCCTACTTCTTCCCTCCCTCTCTCCAGTCCCCCCTTCTTCTCCCCCTACCATGTATTAGTGTCAATTGTCATCTTTTGTATTAATTTGGATGCAGTTGAAATACATTCTTCTTAGTAAAGCATCACAAGAATGGAGACGCAAGAGTCCAATGTACTCAATTCCGATATGAGGACAATTGGTGCCAATGTGTTCTTGACCATTATGCAATACTACTTGTCAAATGGTTTTGGTTGCTAGGCAGTGAAGAGCCACTGGATGTTTTTTTGAGCTGAAATTAGCTCTCTAGGAAGACAAGTAGAATGATGTTTTACTGTAAGTTAAGTTTATTATACTTACTGAATTATGGAAGGACATCTGCTAGACAGAGTCAGGTTTCTTAGGTGAAAGAAATAGGCAAGAATATTGAGACAGTTTTAGGGCTTTGACTGAGTGATTTGAAGGTGGGGAACTGGTGAGGACCACGTAGTTTCTGACATAATAGCTCTGGATTGGTAGGTACTGCTGGATAAGGGCTTTGAAGCAAGTATTTATGAATAAACTATTGATAAGTTAGCAATTTTAGGTGCTGTATAGCCTTATCTTCTGAAAGCAACTATTTATTGGAACATGTAGCAAGGGGGGTTTTGCCTGGTCCTAGGATTATCTAGCACAGGAAAGGGAAAGCAGGTGGATTTCAGTTCTCAGGAGCAGCATGTGGAGGGATGTGTTTGAGGAACGTCTCTCTGGCAATAGTGAGCAGGGCAGACAGAAGGAAAGACGAGTGACAGGGTCCAGTTAAGCAGCCAGTGTACAAACGAGGAAAGAACAGATAAAATCATGAAATAAGTAACACTAATGTATTATTTGCACGCCTCCTATATAGTCAGAGAACTTGAGAATAATTTTGTTGATTATTTTAGCTAATATTGATAATTCACAGATAATTCATATAGCTCACAAAATTATATATTTTTAAATATAAATACTGTTTTCAAGTTTAAAATTATGAAAATCCACATTTGCCGAGGATTCACTGTCAGGCGTTATGTGGAGCACTCTGTGAATTTTATCACTTAATCCCCAAAACTTTTTGATAGGTTGGCTTTCTTCATCTCCATTCCAAAAATAACAAAACAAGGATTTGGAGAGGTCAAATAATTTCCTCACAGTCATACAGATAGATGAGGGTGGTAGAACTGGATTTGAGCCCAGGAAGTCTGTGTTCAAAAGTGCTTTTAACTTCTATGATACTGCGCCTTTTTAAAAAATAAATCAGCTAATATAAAGTCCAAGGATATTTGCCTTTGTATCTTTAGCTAGCACAGAGGCCTGGGTGCTGTTTTCCTCTTAGACAAGCTAGAGGTTAGCAAACTTTTACTGTGAAGGGCCAAATAATAAATACTTTAAGCTGTGCTAGCTATAGGGTCTATATCAAAACTGTTCACCTCTACCTTGTTATCAACTAACTAAACAAATGGATATGGCTCTATGCCAATAAAACTTTATTTATAGAAAGAGGCTGCTGGTTAGATTTGGCCCACAGGCTATAATCTGCTGTCCCTTCTTTATATTTCTCACAGTTTGAACTTATAATTACAAAATATTCACATCATTTAGGAGGACTGGTCTAAAAATATCTATGAACTTTAGGAAATTTCTAGTGATGGAACTATTCTGTGGTGGACATGTATTGAGGAGGATATATAAAGTATATGCTATCTTTTCTATTTTGTGTGTGTATTTATTGGACACACCATAAATACAGGTATGTGCTGCTATGGTCTGAATGTTTATCCCTCCATTCCACACCCCAATTTGTATATTGAAACCTAATCCCCAATGCAATCGTATTAAAATGGGGATCTTTTAGGAGGTGATCAGGTAGTGAAGGAAGAGCCCTCATGAATGGGATTAGAGCCCTTACAGAGGAGGCCTGAGGGAGCTGCTCTCTCCTGCCATCCTGCCAGGTGGGGGCACAGCTAGAAGTCACCATTTATGAAGCAGAGAGCAAGCCCTCACCAGACACAGGATCTGCAGGTGGCTTGATCTTGGACTTCCCAGCCTCTAGAACTATAAGAAATATATTTCTGTTGTTCATAAGCTATCTAATTCATGGTACTTTGTTATTGTAGCCTAAATAGACTAAGATATACATACATACATTTATATATATATATATATTTTTTTTTTTTTTTGTAGAGACAGAGTCTCATTTTATTGCCCTCAGTAGAGTGCCATGGCATCAGACAGCTCACAGCAACCTCCAATTCCTGGGCTTAGGCGATTCTCTTGCCTCAGCCTCCCGAGTAGCTGGGACTACAGGCGCCCGCCACAATGCCCGGCTATTTTTCTGTTTTGCAGTTCGGCTGAGGCCAGGTTTGAACCCACCACCTTTGGTACATGGGGCCGGTGCCCTACTCAATGAGCCACAGGTGCTGCCCTAAGATATTTGCATATTTATCCTTTTTTAGAATAAGGAAAGGTGGAGACAAGGTGTAAGATTCAAAAGAAAGGAAAATAACTCAGAGCTAACACTAGCCTTGATCAGAGAAGATGTCCTGAAGGATATGGGCTCAAGTATTTCTGTGAAGGTGGTCAAAATATTTTTAACTAAAGGAGAGCAGAAATGATATTCCAGGTGAAGGAGCAATTTTTTTGTAGTGGCACCAATGTGGATGTGTGGCTGAAGCTCAGCATTAGGATGAGGGAGCTGTAGATTGGAACAGAAAAACTGAAGTAAATGGAGATGAAATTATGAAAGATCTTCTATACCAGCTCTAAGAATTTGGACTTTTGTGTAGACAAGGGGTTCATAATTAGGAGTAATTTTGCCCTCAATCTGCCCACTTGCCACCAGAGACATTTGGCAATATCTGGAAACATTTTTTGGTTGTCATGAGTGGGGGTGAGGGAGAGTGCGAGGGGCATCTCTTGGGTTGAGGCTGTGGATGCCTCAGGGTGTCCCACACGGTGGGATAGCCACCAACACAGAATGGCGCAGCCCACAGTGCTATAGTTGGGAAATACCGCTGTAAACAGCAATAAGTCATCAACAAATATGCAGGCAGGGGAACGGAATCATCGAAGTGGTGAGGACAGGTTCCATGGCACTGTGTGGGGGTAAATCAGAAGGATTGAAAGTATCTCTTCAATGACTTTTTTTCCCAGAAATATTTGAGGGTCTATTATGTAGAAGGCAAGGTGCTGGGCATGGCAGGGGTAGAAAGTTTAGTAAGTGACAGTCCAAGACTCTGGAAGCTTTGTATCCAATGGGCTGGGGTGCCTTGGTGGCTAGTAAAAGACTGGTAACCAGAATAATAGCCCCATAGTCTGTACTCTGCACAGTTGCATTCAGATAAACACTAGCTGGATGACTCTATGGGATATGGATGACAGAACCAGTCTCTGGGGTCTTTGGAAGAATGACAAAAGGTATCACAACACGCCTTCTCAGAATCCTTTGCTCCCCTTGCCTTTCCTCCTGCTCTTGCTCTCTTGTGGCCACCCTAAAAAGTCTAGGCTCCTCCCTCTAATTTCCCCAGCTCCTTTCTTCCCATTTGGCTGCCTGAATTCTAGTCTATTGCTTTTTCCGCTCACGCTGCCATCTCTGCTGCATTTTCCCCCCTCCTACATCATATTTTTCTTCCTTTCCTATGTAAACTATCTACTGCTAGATGATGTGTTGCTACTCCCAAATATTTACCCAATTTCTTCCCATTTTCTTGATCAGCATAACCAGAGGCTCAGAAGTCCAGCATGCACTCGAGAATTTTCCTTGGGGTAATGGAGTGAATAGAGGGAAAAAGGCTGTGAATACTTTTGCACGGGTAATTTTAGTTTACTACTATCAATTTTATTTGTTTTCACAAGTTTTCAAAGATTGGCAGTACTGTACAAAACCAAATGTGATAATGTGATATAATCAGGGATTCTTTGTCTTTCTTCTTAATATGGTGACTTTACTTTTGGATTTGCTTTGAACTGCTATAAATTGCTTTTAAGTATCATGTTGTGATAAAGTTAGTTGTTTTGACACTTTTTATGAAGAATATTGAAAAGCAGTGTCTGAAATACTTCCATATAAAAGACTGTCATGATATTGTTTTAAAGTAGCTCTTCCTTTTCCTTTCTTTGCTTCTTGGTAATTGTATTTTCTTTCTCTTCAAAGAGCCTCTTATAATCCCTGTTGATTTTAGTGGTTCCTAAAGGTGACTTGTAGCAGAGTAATCTTGGGTTTCTGCCATGAATTCTGCCAATATACTGCTTCAGGATTTGTGCTGAAGCTTTAGAGTTCAAGGTGATTCTATCTTTTCTTTATGGAATCAGTAATTAAAAAAAATAAATAAAAAGGAAAGGAATCCCAGAGGATATTGGGAAAAAACATCAAGGCTCCTAAATTCTTGGTGTTTGTAATGGGATATATTACCTTAAAGGCAGAAACAAACAAAAACTTTGCTATTATTTTATGGACCTTATCCCCCATGATAGTATTTTCCTCATAATCAACTAGCTGGAATTTAGCACTTTATTTATTTATTTATTTATTTATTTAGACAGAGTTTTTGTCACCCTCAGTAGAGTGTCATGGTGTCACTGCTAACAGCAACCTCAAACTCTTGGGCTCAAGCAGTTCTCTTGTCTTAGCTTCCTGAGTAGCTGGGACAATAGGTGCCCGTCACAACACTCAGCTATTTTTAGAGACAGAGTCTCACTCTGGCTCAGGCTGGTCTTGAATCTGTGAGCTCAGGCAGTTCATCTGTCTTGGCCTCCCAGAGTGCTAGGATTATAGGCGTGAGCCACTGCACCTGGCCACTCAGCACTTTATTTTTATTAAATCATCAGCTAGTAACAGCTTATTTGTTTTATGGTTTGCAATTTCTTACATTTCAGCTTTGCAACATCTCTTTAAAGTAGGAAAGGCAGGGATTGCTCCTTCTTGGTTTTTATAATATATATTTTTGTTTTTCTAGTAGTTAATAAATAACAAAGCACAACATTAAATCAAGCAGTAGAGAGAGATATGGAAGAGAAATAAGCTAGGTCAGGGGACATTCTTAGGAAGAAAATGTCCATAGTGGAAACCAAATAGGTGGAGATATTTTAGGTGGGTCTTGAAAGAGTGGGGTTTTAACAAGACGGGCTAGTAGGGATGGAGGTGGGTTTGGGACTGCTCCAGGCAGAAGGAATAGGGACAGAGGGGCATGGATGTGGAGGGACGTGGGCATGGAGCCTGGGGTGTATCTTCAGTGACACTGGGAAGCTGGTAGCCTGGGGTCAACGTAGAGGGCTGGGATAGTGCAGGAAAAGGAGAGAGAGAGGAAGGCTTCTGAGCAGGAGCCAGACCAGGGCTTTATGGTAGGAGAAGGGGGATGGATGAGGAGACTAATGTAAGTATGAAGTCTCGTGTCAGGAGGGCTTGCACGGCAAGAATGCTGTTGAGACCAGAAGCGAGGCCAAGGGTGACTGAGATGTTTGAGCCCTGGCATCCTGAAACCATGATAACTGGTTAGCAGGTGGCTGGCTAGGACAGGGCGACTTCACAGATGGAGCTGGGGCCTGCAGGAATTCAGGACATGAACTGGTATGAGCAGAACAGAGCAAGCATGGTTTCTCCTCTGTGCTGAAGAGGCAGAGGCCCTAGGCTTAGAATCAGTGTCTGTGGAGCACAGTTGGGGACACACCAGTTTCCATTTCTAGATACGGAGGAGAGCCTAGAGCGCTGGGCGTGGGCTGAAGTCTGCCACTTGTCCTTCGGTACCATTGTGTGAGGCTGAAGAATAAAGCCAGGGACTGCATCACCTGGGAAATCTGCCCATTGAGTCACCCATCTGAACGGCTGGGCTGAGAGGGGGATGTCAGAGGAGAATCAACAGGACTGATGGCAGGACAGCCAAGTGGGGGGATGCTTTGGATGGGGCGGGGAGGTGGAGACTGGGCGGTCCAGGCCCTGGGAGCTCGCAGACCTAGCTCTTACACACAGGTGGGGTGTCGTACGTCGAGGCTCAGGGCATTGCAGAGTTAGAGGAGTGCGGCTCTACACCAGGAGAAAGGGACTTTTTCTCACCCATTGGCTGACCCTTCTCCATACTCGTGCTACTCCCATGAGTCTGAGAGGGAACAAGTGAGGGAAGTGGGGTTTCCTGGTTTCTGCACACATAGCTTTCTGTTATGCACCTTCCTAGGTCCAAAGGGGGAACACTTCTCATTGGTACTCACCATTCTCTGTAAGTAGGGCAGGTGCTATAGTATTTTACAAGGGTTTTGAGAGTAAATTCATTTTTGGCTATAGCAGTATTATAAAAGCAATTTTCTAAATGGGTTATGTGGGGCTGATTTGCAAATATATTAAAGTCATGGCAACTCAATAGAAGTTATGAAATTTATGAAAAGAGCCACAGCACTTTTTCTTTCCCTGTAAAGATGCTTGTAATCCCTTAGAAGCCACAAATGATTCAAATTACGGACTGCTGTAAAATTTAAATCCACCCACTACAAAATGAAAACTCACATTTACGGTTCTGCTAAATCGTTCTCTCTCTCTCTCTTTTTTATAGACAAAACTCTGACTACTGTAGAAAGAAAGGTCATGATTCATGATCGAAAGCGGAATAATGGAGAGGAAATAAACAAGGCAAAATAGAGGTGAAACAGAACGAAATCGTTTGCCAAGACTGCAGACTGGAATGCGGCTTCTTTCTTGGGATGGCTAAAACATGACAAACAGGGCGATCTGTTGTACAAAGATATCTTACGGGGGAGCTCGTGACCGCTCCTTTTCCCTGTGGATCATTGCTGTTGTGTGTTCTCAGTTTAAGACAGCCAGATCATCTCAGCAGTCAGCACACTCACAGAACTGAGTTCCAGAAAGGAAGCAGTTTCTGGTGTTTTGCGTATGTCCAAATCCACACAAGTGGGAGAAGGTTCCAGTGCACATTTCCCATGCTTCTGAGTTTAGGCGTTGTGGTGACTATTCAGGAATCATTCATGAGACAGAATGTATTTTCTAATATGACAGAAGGGTTTTCCAAGCAAACTGCGTAAGCATAGTGTTGAATATGTTGCATGTCCATGTTAGAAAACAGAATCCAGTCATCAGCTAATATAAAAGATTCCCCAGAGCAGTGTTTATTTCAAGCTTCTGTCAAATAGTTTGGCTTTTCTGCAGGGTCCCTGTGACTTCCCCTGCAATGTACTTTCTCTGTTAACTCACTTCCTGTCATGGTGTTACTGAGGCACAGATCTCAGGATAGAGAGAAGCATAAAGCTGAGTAAGCTCGTTCTTGGGTCCTGAGAGGTGAGGGGGATTCCTTCTGTGAGGGTTTCTCCCTGGATGAAGTGCCAGTGCTACATAACTACATTGTAATTAACACAATTATGGGCATGTTTTTGAATCTCGGTTTACACGAGGGTGCAACAGGCCCAGAGGCTAGTCCATAACCATGTGTTATGTGGAATATGTGTCTGAATAACCTGTTTTCTCTGAAAGGCTATGATGCTTCTGGAGATGTAGCATAAACACGTTCCTTCCTGTTGAGCAGCATCATATTAAACTGAATTGCGTGAATTGGAGGTCACCTGGACTGCTCTTGGGAAGTGCTCCAGAATGCTATTCTGTTCCTTCTAGAGAACTTGTTAATTTTGTGTTTTCTGTATCTTTTTTTTTTTTTCTTGAGACAGAGTCTCACTATGTCACCCTTGGTAGAGTGCACTGGTGTCACAGCTCACAGCAACCTCAAACTCTTGGGCTCAAGTGATTCTCTTGCCTCAGCCTCCCATGTAGCTGGGACTACTGGCGCCACAATGCCCAGCTTTTTTTTCTGTTGCAGTTGTCATTGTTGGTTAGCTGTTCTGGGCTGGGTTTGAACCCACCAACTTTAGTGTACGTGGCTGGCGCTGTAACCACTGTGCTATAGGCGCTGAGCTATGTTCTCTGTATCTTAAGTCAAATGTGTGCCTGGGCAGTTCTGTCCCCTGACCTCCCCAGCCCCAGGGTAGATAATAAGGGCAGGTAAGGAAATAGAATATGTCTATGTAGTATTTTTTTTAAATGGTACTATGTAATAAGTGTGAGCTAAGGAGACAGAAAAACACTGGATCAGAAGAGTACCTCTATCTACAAGGGGAAAATGAATGTAAACTTTTACTCGATAGAGAACTGAAAGAGAATGTATTATTGTCCTATAATAAAGAAAGCTGTCCTCTCACAGGATAAAGTGGAATGCCAACGTGGATTATGGACTTCTTCCAATTTTCATTGACATTGCTTCTTATCAGATACCAGGAAGGGCTACCTTTCCTGAATGGGAAGGGGGCACTGTCCTTTCAGAGCAAGCTTGTAAAAATTCCTGATCTGCAGATTTGCTAAAGTGACTGTATATACTTATATTCATAATTTAAATGATTATTTATGGTCAGATACATATTGTTAAACTTGAAAATGTTTTATTACATTACATCAAATAAAGTTTATTTGTAGCTGAAATAAAGCAATTTAAGTAAAGAGTTTTAATTAAAGGTCTTATGTCATACTTATTGCTGTATGCAGAATGGCAAAAGGGAGAACTTCATGTTTGCCAAAAGCCTAACACACAGCTAAGACAGTTCTGTAAGTAATTACATTACATTTCATTGCAATGATTCATCCACTTGGTAAACTTTTGGTTTTTTGTTTTGAACAAGGACTGTTCATTAAGTTGATTAGTGAGTATCGGTTAGGCTCTTACTACATTCAGCACAGTAGGCATTGAGGGCACAAAGATGGGTGCAGTTCTCAGTTGGAAGGAGGTCGCCATCGGGCATAAGGAGACATAGCCCTGATTGTCACAGTTTAGAACAGTAAGTGCTATAAGCGGTTGCAGGGAGTAGAGTTTTTCTTTCCTCTAGTATAAGACAGGGAGTTGGATTGATTTAGGTTTTCAGATGTGTTTAATTTTTTATTAGAAGCTTTGTTATTCAAATTGTCTCTTCTTTATCCCATCTGACTTGAATACTCTATTAATGAACCCTTCTGCTTCATTCTGGGTACAGAGGCTGGACTTCATATGTATGTACACTGTACTTTACATGTGTGGCAGCCAAATGAAACGGAAAGGTAATAATTGAAAGGGAATGAGAAAAAGAAACAGTATTATTTCACATATGTCAAAATTTGTCTATGCCCAAAGTACAACTTTTATTTTAACTAAGAATTGGGAAAATCACTGAAACAAACATTTTATATATTTTATGACTGTTCATGACTATTATGACTAATCTCTCTTCTCACGCTAGGGTTTCAGCTGTCATCTTCTGGCAAGGCTGAATATTGGGAAACCATGCTTGGAAAGTAAATTACTTGTAAGAGATAACCAAATCACTGTTGCCTTCATGTTTAATTTTATTCTATAAATATTAAAAAGGCAGCTTTCAGAGTTCCTACGTTTTCTAGAAACTGTTCCATAGCTCAAAACATTTACCATGATGTCATGTGCTTGAGATGCTCATATATGTATTTGATAATCAGTTGAATGCAGTTTCATTAGATTCATTGATCATAGGCATGAGATCAACAATATGAATAAAAAATACAGGCTATTTCTCAGATAGTTTATGCTGATAATTGTCTGAATTAACCATCTGGAGATAGTGGGAATTTTCCTTTCAGCGTTTTGATTGTTGACCGAATTTTCCATTTAATGGATATAAATGTTTACAAATCTTGAATTTTTTTAAAGTGGCCTATATTCCTTCTCATTTCAAGACCTCCACACAAGGCTCATCTCTTCAGTCTGGGATATTCTTCCTGCTCTTAATAATTTATTTGATGTATGTCTTCAGCATTGCCCAGTAATTCTTTAAAGGCAGGGGCCGTGTTCTGTTTTCCTCAATAGCATGCCCATTCCTTAGCATTGTGCTGAGAATATACATACATATGTACATATATATGTACATATATGCATAGATAATGTCATAGATATATACATATATGTATGGTCATAGATAATGTCTTTTTTTATTAAATCATAGCTGTGTACATTTAGTGCAATCATGGGGTACAGTGTGCGGGCTGGGTAAATGGTGGGATCACACTTATGCTGCATCTTAGAAGGGCCAGGTGAAACCTACTAAATGCAGAACACAAATGTTTTCACGTAGATAATGTCTTAATGGGAAGAAAAGAAGGAGAGAGGGACTGAGTTGCCTGGCACCTTCATTTTTGTATATGGGGAAATGGCATACCTAGCGAAGGGGGAGAGGGAGGTGAAATTAAGCCCTTGGGCTCCTTAGGGCAGGCCCTTCACTATGTGGAGCTGCTTCTTTTGCATGAGTTAGTCCTATCAGTAGAGCAACCTTTTCTTAATTTTCTGCACTGATGGAGCAGAGCTGTGTATGTGCTGTGGCCCATATGTTGAAACTTGTTTATCTACAGCTAGCCAGATGGTCTATAACAGCACACAAAGAAGCCATTGGGAAATTTTTGGAGGGTCAGTACATTCTGAAAACATTCACAGTAAAGCATATTGTGATGTTTGCTTACTCTAAGCTCACAGGAAGGAACACCTTGTTAGAGACCATGTGTGAAACATGCAGACTTTGAGAACCAACTCAGAGATTCTAGTTCCCAGAGACAGAAGTTTACTTAATGGGATCACTCTTTAAACTTGTTTTGCTTACACATTCTCTGGAGAAGGAATGTAATTATTTTTTTTTTCTTGAGACAGAGTCTCAACTCTGTTGCCCAGGATAGGGTGTAGTGGCATCAGCCTAGCTCACCGTAACCACAAGCTCTTGGGCCAAAGCAATCCTCCTACTGTAGCTTCCCAAGTAGCTGGAACCATAGGAGCCCACCCCGACACCCAGCTAATTTTTCTATTTTTCGCAGAGACAGGGTCTTACAGGCTGATCCCAAACTCCTGATTTTAGGCAATCTTCCTGCTTCGCCCTCCCAAAGTGCTAATATTATAAGTGTGAGCCACTGTACCTGCTAGAACATAATTTCTTATCTGAAAATACTTTGCTTTTTAAGTTCCTGCTCAGTTAAATATATATTTTTAAACCTGCTGTTCAGTACAGGCTATCAGAGATAGGATGTGATTATCTATAAAAATATAAAAGTAAAATTGACTAATTGCAGCTAATGTGAAACAAAGTGAGAGAGGTTGGCAAGTATCAGAAGTAGATTTGCAGATAACAGTTATGTTGAGTCTCTGGCACTTAAAAGGGAGATGAAGGAATTAGCACCTATGCTAATGGTGGGGAAAGAAGCGATAATCCAAAAAAGCAGATAGTAAGAAAAATCTGGAATTTATTTTGATTTGTATTAAGTAATATTTTTGGTGCCAGATTATCTTCCCTTCCTCCCTTTCACTCTGTTGTCCAGGCTACAATGCTGTGGCATCTTCCTAGTCATCACAACCTCAGACTCCTGGGTTCAAGTGAGCCTCTGTTTCAGCTTCCTGGGTAGCTAAAATTATCTTTTCTAATTACATTTTGATTAGGCTATTAGTAAAATGCTCTTTATTCTTTAAATCCACATAGTCTCTTAGGTGGAGTGGTTTAGAATTATGATGTGAGGCACAGAAAGCTGTAATATAAAAGTTTGTCATAGATAATTTA
The DNA here is from genome assembly GCA_963573935.1 of Arctocebus calabarensis. Classification (NCBI taxonomy): domain Eukaryota; kingdom Metazoa; phylum Chordata; class Mammalia; order Primates; family Lorisidae; genus Arctocebus; species Arctocebus calabarensis. The sequence goes on from CAUYON010146146.1 coordinate 22,076, forward strand.
CAGAGTGAATAATCCACTTGTTGGAAAAGCAGGTAAAACTGTATCCACAGAGCATCACAGAGCTCAAGGATCTCATTGTTGATCTAATACAACCCTCTACTGTTTTGCAAGTGGGAAAATGCTAGACCAGAGCCACATTTTGTCTAAGTTTGTTTAAAGGCGTATGGTAGAGAGCAATGCTTTGCTCTATACCTTTGGTGAAGAAACCTGTTTCTAAAAAAATCTGTCACATAGCTGTGCATTTAAAAAAATGTAATAATAGAAATTATAAGAAACATGAAGTGAAAAAACAAACAAATGATAAGTCCAGCTTTTCTTACCAGGTTCGAAAGACATAAAATTACATTTTAGTACATATGATCAGAATAAAAATAGCATAGAGAAAAAGAAAAGAATCTCCCAAACTGACCATTGTTCATTACTCAGTTTGGGAGAACCTAGCAGTTACCCAGGTCAGAAATTATGGTAGCATAATCATTGCATGTGCAGGACACTAATTTTGCAAGGCTCATTTTATAGTACACAGTGGTGCATGCCATCTGGGGAGAGCACCCAGGTAGTGGCCCACAAGGCCAAGGGTGAGGGCCCACAAGGAACAGCTTGCCCCTGAGAACTACACCTGGAGTCGTCCCAGTGCAGGGAACCTACTTGCTTCAACCAGTGTTCCTAAATAGTAGTGAATCAGAGCCTTTAAGCAACTGGAAATTCCTTACCCCTGAGTTTTTCCTTTTTAGTTTTTTTATAATTAAATTGAATCCATGATGCTGTCCTGAACGCCTTGAAAGGTATTTAATTTTTAAATGAGTATGTTAAAGACATTGTTCTTAAAATAAGGTGAAGAAGGAGACAAAATTTGGACAAAGTGTCACCAATAGTTTGAGGATAAGGTTGTGATATTAGAAAGATTACCACGACAACTAATACTTTAAACCCAGTGTTTTTCAAACTTTGCTGTGAATGAGAATTATCTTAAAGCTTACTCAACATGAAGATTCCTGGACCTTGTTTCAAGAGATTCTGATAGGATAAGTCCCAGACTGGGATGCAGAGTGAAGAGCTTTTCATCAGCCTAGCAGGTGACATGCTATAGCTAGTCTGGGTTCCAAATGATGAGAATTTATCTTTCTTCATATACTGACAAGTTGTATCATCTAGCCAGTGCTGTGTGCTATTAGTGTGGAAAAACATGCTTCATGTGAAATAATATCCAATTTTTTTTGTATGTAGTTACAGAATCCTGTCAAGGAAATATGCAACTTGCTCACAAAGCTTTTTCTTACATACTCTTTAGTACTTAGTGCTTACTGTTGGTAACAAAAATCTAGCCAGCTTGTGGAGGAAAATAATTCACAGATCACCTTAAAGAGTTTGCAAATATGATATTTAAAGACATGTGTATGCTTAGGTTTAAGCGTACGTATTGTTACTTCTATTGTTACGGTTCCTTTCTAATTTGGTCTTGAGGTTTCTCTATCAAGAGTGGCCATAAGCCAAAATAGCCACTCTGAAGGGGAAAGTGGAAAGAGGCTGGGCGTGTTGGTCAGGTGAGACACAATGCAGTGAGGTAGTGAGGCCAAAATGCACGAAAGAGAAGACATTATTACTCACAGGTCCTGAGAGGTTAGGGTTGTCAACAGGGGCCCGGCTGGAAGTCTGAAGGTAGCAGGGAGCTTTACTGGACCTCAGGGAGCATAGTCTGATCCATTGAGGGCTTCAATGAAACAAACAAACAAAAAAGAGTAGGAAGGAAGAATTTGCTCTCTACCTGACTGTTGGAGCTGGGATATTGTGCTTCTCTTGTCCTGGAAATAGGACCATCAGCCTTCTAGTTCGCAGGCCTTTGGACTCCTACTGAGCTACACCCCTGGCTTTTCTGGATCTCCAGGTTGCAGACAGTAGATCATGGGACTTCTCAGCCTCCACATTTATGTGAGCCAATTCCTCAAAATAAGTCTCTCAATGTCCCCATCCCTTCCAACCCCAGGACTTGTGTGTGTGTGTGTATATTCATATTAATATAATTCCTATTGGTTCTGTTTCTCTGGAGGACCCTAATACATTTCCAACTGCTACTGCCCTCCAACGTGTACTATTCTATATTTTCCTCATTACAGAAGTGTCCCATACTTCTGCTGTCTCTTAACTGCCAGCCAGTTAACCATATACACTCATTTATTCGGGGGCAATATTCTCTCTTTACATAGCACACAGTTACATCAAGGGAAGCAACTTCTTGACCCATGTCTGAACCCCAAGAGTGCTGATTGAGACTTGAGTGTGACAGGGTGTTCGTGGGGATAGTAGCTCATGTCCACCACGTGTGCTTCCTTCCCTGACTAGGATTCAGTAAACCCTGGAGTAGTTTAATTACTTACAGTGTTCCCAGGGACCTGCTGTTATCCAAACCAGTCTACATGACTTGGGCCAAGTCTCCTTCTTGCCAATATTAGAGCAGAGAACTGAGGGAATTCCCTAGCTTTTCAAAGCAAAAGGAATGAGGGTAATTAGGTAACAGCTGAGATTTGTCAGGAGGACTTGGCCAGTTGCCTCCAGGTCCTGGGCTTTGTGGAGATCTGCCTCTGTGAGACAGCTCCTGCTGCTCTCCCAGCCCCAAAGAGCAGATGCCGTGAAGATGGCTTCGAGTCATCCTCATCCTTCCAGCAACTTCATTGTCAATGGCTTTGCAGGAAATATTAGAATATATGTTGGGGGTGGGGGGAATAAAAGTAATACCTGAAACTGTTTCTGGGTACATGAATCAGAGATTATTTTTCATATTGCTCATTCCCTTGGCTCTTACAAATTTAATTGCAGCAAGTTTTAAAATATTGGCTTTTAACTTATCTTCAAAAAATAATAGATTTACTTAATTAAATCAATTAAGGGACAATTTGGCCTAGTTCCCATTCATCCATTTGTATCATGCAGAGCACAGGGTTTTGGATGAAAACCATTTCTTAAACATTATAACATGAATTCTAGTGGGGCTTGTAGTTTCACAGGAAAATTGTCTAATAAAGACTGAGATAAAATGTTTTTATTTCCATTTTGCCACAGCAAATATAAAAAGAATACTAATGTATTTAATTCCTCTACCATTGGTGACTACACCTGAGGGAGAAAAAAATGTATGTTTTCTTTAAAAGAAATTATAACCAGGATTTTAGTATGATCTTATTAGACAAATTAGAACTCATGAAAGAACACAGCAGCACTATTAAATTTGATCTTTGCAGTAAATGGAAAAGGATGAAGTGTACTAGGACCTATTCATCTCTTTTGTTAACATTTGGTCATATTTACTTGAGATCTTTTTTCGTAGAATAATTTTAAATATACAGTTGAGTCCCCTTATTAGAACTGTGTGACCTTGGGCAAGTTCATTAATCTCTGTGTTTCTGGGCTTCCGTTACTCCCTTTGCAAAATGGTGATAATACTCTCCGGTGCCTCTTAAGGTTGTTGAGAGGATTAAATGCATAAAAATGTAAAGAACAGAACAGAGCCCTGTGTGCTCACTGGTGCCCAGCTGAGGCCTGCTGCCACTGTTTTTACTTCTCAGTTTCATGATGTTCCCTTCTACTTGCAGAGGCCAGGCACTTTGCTGAAGTCACTGTGTGCACCCTTCTAATCAAGGCTCAAATGCTTTTAATCTTTAATATTTATGTCTTTCAAAGCTTTTCATAACTGTGTCAGTCTTACCCATACTGCCATGCTGTGTGCGTCTTTCTGCAACACGGTTTTTTCTCAGTGCTGTTTTTAGAGATCTCTTTCTATTGGGAAATATAGATCAAGTTCATCCATCTTAATTCCACTGTAATATTCAGTTAATTGAATTATTATAATTATATTGCAATTCATTCATCCATTTTCCCTCTCATAGACAATTATTTTCAATCTTTTTGTGATTGTAAGAAATGCTACTATGAGCATTTATGGATGGGCCATCCTACTTACATTAGCAAGAGGGGCTTCCATGTAGAGTTTCCCAACCCCGTTCACTTGGGTTTCCCGTCAGATAGCCCCATGTCTCTAAATCCGGACTGCCCAAGGGCTTAAGAGGTCAACATCTATGGCACGACTGTGACCCAGGTGCCTGTTTCATGCAGACTCATTGACTAGCCTTCAAATTAGGGTAAATGCAACAAATCAGCTCCCCCACACGTACTTACGTGCACACACACAAACAGGAACATGCACGAGAGCTCCTCCCTGCCTGCATGCACAGACACATGCACACACAGGCACAGAGACTCTCCTGATACAGATGGTTGTTAAAGCAATCAGTGCCCAGAGCCTAAAATTGATACAACTTCCCACTTCCTCACTCACCATCTTGTTTTCCAGTACTTATATTGAAAAAATTATTTTTGAATTTAACTGAGTGTCATGTGTGCATGCTTGTGTGAATTTGCTAAATTCGACAATCCTAGTGGAATTAGAAGTGGTACTTTGACTCACGATAGGATGATCTGAATTCAGGTATATTGTGGAGTAGGGTGTGGCAGGATGGTTTTTGTTTAATGATCTCTCCAGTTCCTTCGCCTGATTGTCAAAGAACATATCGCTCCTGAGGAGAGTCCTCAGAAAGCAAAACTGGGCTTTGCTGAATAAACATTCAAGAAAATGTAAAACACTAACTTAGAAATATAGAGGGCATTAATGTCTATTTCACTGGGACAATGAATTTATGACAATGCCTTGGTCTCTAGCCATGTAAGAATATACAGGAATTGTAAAAAGTGTGCCGGGAAACAGCAGCCTGCTGAGAAGCCCATTGTGAATTTCTTATTCTGAGAAAGTAGAGTCAGAAGTCTTCTTTTACTCATAGGGTTCTGTCTTGGCACACTTGTTTATTTGCAGATTTAAAGGTGAGGAGAGGTAAAAACAGCATTATACTTTCAAGTAAACTTATCAGAAATAAGTTAGTGTTTTACATTTTCTTGAACGTTTATTCAGACTTGTAGAAGCAATATTTTCATTACTTTAGCCAAGATGATTGGATACTATAAAGACACATACTATAAAGACAAGCAAGCTTGTGAAGGAAAATAATTCACAGATCACCTTAGAGAGTTTGCAAATATGATATTAAAAGACATATGGGATGGCGCCTGTGGCTCAGTAAGTTGGGCACCAGCCCCAGATACCGAGAGTGGCAGGTTCAAACCTGGCCCCGGCCAAACTGCAACAAAAAACTAGTTGGGCTTTGTGGCAGGTGCCTATAGTCCCAGGGAGGCTGAGGCAAGAGAATCACCTAAGCCCGAGAGCTGGAGGTTGCTGTGAGCTGTGATGCCACAGCACTCTACTGAGGGTGACAAAGTGAGACTCTGTCTCTTAAAAATAAATAAGTAAAAAGAAAGACATACATATGCTTAGGTTTAAGTGACTTCTATTGCTACGGTTCCTTTCTAATTTGGTCTTGAGGTCTCTCTATTAAGAGTGGCCATAAGCCAAAATAGCCACTCTCAAGGGGAGAGTGGAAAGAGGCTGGGTGTGTTGGTCAGGTGAGACATAATGTCTGAGATAGTGAGGCCAAAATGCATGAAAGAGAAGACATTATTACTCACAGGTCCTGAGAGGTTAGGGTTGTCAACAGGGGCCTGGCTGGACCTCAGTGGGTGTTGTCTGATCCATTGAGGGCTTCAATGAAACAAACAAACAAGATTGGGAAGGAAGAATTTGCTCTCTACCTGACTGTTGGAGCTGGGATATTGTGCTTCTCCTGTCCTGGAAATAGGACCATCAGCCTACTAGTTCCCAGGCTTTTGGACTTTTACTGAGCTATACCTCTGGCTTTTCTAGATCTCCGGGTTGCAGATAGTAGATTATGAGACTTCTCAGCCTTCACATTGATGTGAACCATTTTATCTGGACTCAAGTTTTATGCACTTTATTATTTTTTTGGTAAGCTTAGTGCCTTCCTTTCTTTTATTTTGTTGTTATTATAATTTACAGTGAGCCCTGTTCCATTTTAGCAGTAAGCAATATTCATGTCTAGATACAGAAATAAATGTTTAAAAAACCACTGTCACATTAATTTCATTAAAAGATGCATTTCCAAAAAAAAAAATGCAGTTCCAATAAGATTTTATATGTTGACATTTAATACTTGTCAAACTTTATAATACATTTAGCTTTTGAGCAATAGTTATTTAGTAGTAGTTAAATAAGAATTAGTAACATTTAAATTACTATTTAAAATAGTAATGATAATTTTTTAAATCAAGAAAAAAATTTTAACCCACAGTCTTGAAGTCACAAGAAAATATTTTTGCTGTTTTTCACTATATACACATTTGTGTAACAGCAATATGATAGGGTGCTCAATAAAAAACACTCAAGCATAAAAATATGGTACATTAAGATAAAGTACAACAGCAAAGTGGAATAGGAAGATAACTCAAAAAAAGAAAAAGGTAAAATTTCCAAATGTTAATGAAGAGCTGTTTGTCTTTCATAAAAATACATGGTAATGGTTATCCACTGCCACTTTTGAATAGATTTAAAAGGATGACATCATGGTTTTATTTTTAAAGTGTCAGTATTTATAACAGTTGTAAAGCTTCATCTTTTGCAAGTATTTAAATTTATGATTAAAAAATTTACATATCTATTTAAAAATTTGCAAATGGCTGCATAGTTTTCCAAAATTATTTTACAGAGTGCATGTGCAAGATTTAGATTCCCAACAGCTTTATAGTAGGCTCAAAATGGAATTGCTATGTAGGAGGGTGTGTATACCTTTAACTAGATTTTCCCAAATTCTAAGTGGTTGCCCCATTTTATACTCCCACAGCAGTGTATGCCAATTCTCTGATTTTCACATTTTCTCAAATGCTCAGTATTGTCAACTTTTAAGTTTTTGCCTGTCTGAAGAATATAAAATGCTGTCACTATGTGGGTTTAAGTTTTACTTTCCTGATTACTAGTGGGGAAGAATGTTTCATGTGTTTATTAGTCATTTGGTTTCTTTTTATGAATTGCCTGCTCAGATCTTTATCTGTTTTTCAATTGATTAATGCATGTGTTTGTAATGTAGGGGACTAGTTTTCATAGCATGTTGAATTTTAAAGCTTCTTTTGGAGAAAACACATTTAAATTCTTTACTCTTCTAATTCTCAACCTAGTCCTTGGTTAGCCAAAAATATTTTCCTTAACAAGGCATTCTTATTTTTGTTCTGTTCCCAGAGGGGTTCCTCTTTAGAAATTAATTGCTGATTTTCAGTTCCATGTAAGGCATCAAGCCATCTGGACACTTCTGACACCATGATGAGAACTACATATTTGTACATGACTACTTATACAAATAACTTGATATAAGTAAATGAAAATATAAAATAAAAGCAACTTGCCACTTTACTAAAAATCTAGGGTCATGTTGATTAGTGTAGTAAGATTTGATTTTTAAAAACCTGATATTGTTTAGAAAGAGGGTTCCCCCTTTACCTGAAATACAGACAATCCCTGACTTCACAGTGAATTGGCTGGGGAATGGCCATAAGTTGAGCCATTGCAATAGACTTGGGTTATGGAATGGGCTGCACCTCCGGATAATGCTGTCCATAATTTTCCTCCCCCCAATTCTTTCCACTTAGCTCATCAGATCTCCTGTCTTAGCCCCCTTATGACATCCTGAGTAAAGCCCCACATTTCTTTTTTTTTTTTTTAGTGGTAAGACAGAATTTATTCACAGAAAAGAATACAGAAAACACTAAAGCTCCTGGTAGAGGGAGAGAATTCTAGTGGGGAGAGAGAAGCTCTCTCTATTTCTCTCCCAGTTTTTCCCATCTCCTCCTTTAGGCCTTTAGTCTCAGGGAATATATAGGTGTATGGGTTCCTTGGCCAGGAAACAAATGAATACAGTCCCTTCCACCAGGGGCAAAGTGAATGAATGTATCAACGAATGGATACAGTCCATTCATGGAATTGAGGCCTAGGAAATTCACAAGAAATTGACCTAGGCATAGGAGATGGGGGTTCCACATTTAGTCCTAAGTGTGAAGTGAAGGAGACAGGTGTCTCCTCAGCAGTTGTCCAGGCTTTTTGGCAATTGGAGCCTCTGGTGGAGGTTGGAGGTCCCCCTCTTTGCCTGTCATCCAGCCCGCTGGCTCTTCAGCTGGCTGCCACACCACCGACACTGCCAAGGAGGAGGCGGGAGGTCCGCCAACCCCGCTGAGCTGGCTAGGGCGCCAATTGTCCTGCATCAATTCTCCCTCTTTGAGTAGAAACTCCAACTGCTATTAGGGAAAAGGGGCAAAGACTCGATCTAACTGCTTCCTGCTGAATCTATTGCCCTGAAGGGGCAATGATAGAAGGGGGCAGTTAGGGTTTCTCCAGAGGAGAGTGATACAGGGGTTCATGGACTAGAACCATCTTTATTGTGTGTAAGCCCCACATTTCTTAGTCATGTTCAGAGATGAAAAAATTTTCTCTCAGTGATTAAGATTATTTTTAAAATATTAAAAGATCTGCTATGATATAGATTTGAACCTTACTTCCAAAGCTGCTTTAAGTATTCTCTGCTTGAGTTCTGTAACTCAGAGGCCTTTGGGAGGAAAGAGGGTGTGGTCTTTTGATTCAGACCCTGGCCCTTTCTCTTTTCCTCCATGGGTAGAAGAGAGGGGAGAATTAGAGAAAAAGGAAGAAAGACATAAGGAAAAGGGACAAGTGTTTTTCCTTAGACAGTGTTATTTGTGGCTCTCTAATGTGGCAGGTATCTGAGTGCTTGGCTGTTTTGTGGCATGTGTTTCAGTTTTGTTGGACACAAATCCATCCTGGTGTGCTGTCCAGATAAATTCTTTGGAGACCTCCTCAGCTCCTGCCATAGTGGCTACCCAACTGACTTCTGGTATTCTTCCGCTTCTGGCAGACCATCCTGGGAGCCACTTGTCAAACCTAGCTACTTCTGTGACCTCTTTTTCGCCCCAGGACAATCTCATATACTTTCCATGTTGATTAGGGGTGTGGGCTCCTCACCCATCTCTCCTTGCTGTGGAGGGTTGCATCAGCCAGCCTCCCACCTTCGGGATTTTCTAGGCCATTTTGGGGGTACTCAATATGTAGTCCAGGAATCAGCATCATATGGAACCTTGTTAGAAATGCAGAGCCTTAGGCTCCGCTGTAGACAGACTAAATTAGAATCCGCTTTCACCATTATTCCCAGGTGATTCATGTGTACATAAAATTTAAAGAAGCCTTGAGTTGGCCCAGTGGCTGGTGTTGGTCTCTTTATTCATGTTGACCCTGAAACTCCAGGAGACTCATGTTAAGGCTCACTCATATTCTCTTACAGCACCTTTTGGGTCCATCCCAACCTTCTATAACAAATCACCATCCAACTGGGGAACCTATTACAAGAACCTTGAGGGAGTCTCTGTCATTTGGTCTGGAAGGGGAGCACCTTGTTTTCTTTCTTTATGGATAGAGGACAAAATTCAGAATCCTCTCCCCTAAGCCTCAAAGTCACTACTTCCCTGACCTTCTTAACAAACTCTGGTCTTTAGGCAAAAATGGAAGTGGTTGGAGAAGTGAAGGGGTTGGAGGATCAGAGAACCAGCTTCTATTCCTTTCCAAGTCTTTTTTTTTTTTTTTTTTTGAGACTGAGTCTCACTATTTTACCCTCAGTAGAGTGCCGTGGTGTCACAGCTCACGCCAACCTCGAACTCTGAGGCTTAAGCAATTCCCTTGCCTCAGCCTACCAAGTAGCTGGAACTATAAGCGTTCAACAAAATGCCTGGCTATTTTTGTTGTTGTTGTTGTAGTTGTCATTGTTGTTTCGTAGGCCTGGGCTGGGTTTGAACCCACCAGCCCCTAACTGTGGCCAGCAGCCTAACTGCTGAGCTACAGGCGCCAAGCCTCTTTCCAAGTCTTGATGGAAGTTGTCTGGTGGATCCATGGTTCCTCTCTTCAGAATGTGGGGGCAATATCACATCTTGTCTGTGGTTTGGGGCTTTATAGTACAATTCCATGATAACTGGAAAAGTTATGTTCCTCTCATCATAGTAAAAAGGATCCTTATATTTTATGAGTAATGCATTGTGAAATGGGATCTAATTTTGGAAGTTCTGTTCATATCATAAAAATACTAAAGTTGATAAGAATAAGTGAAAGAAGCAAGTATAATTTGTGGGCTATGTTATTCAGACCAACTCTTCTAGTAACAAGCAATAAAATAGCTGGATAAAATTAAAATAGAAAAACATCTCAAGAGCATCTGACAAGATAGTGGGAAGCAGACAGAGAAACAGACCCAGAGTAGGAAGCAGAGCCCAAATCTGTTTTTCCTCCAAGGGAATTGCCTGTAGGGCACACCTGGGGTTTGCTTCTGTTGAACGCAGGATGCAGAAATAAAGGGAATCTCCTAAGAAGGGACATCTGATAGGAGGCCCTTCCCACATTAAGCTCAGACACCAAAAAGGAGATATCCTGGGGTAAAGATCCTTAACTATACCCATCTCAGCCTGGCCGTGCCTCAATTCCCATTCCCACCTCTGGGCTCCAGATAAGGTTGCTATGCATTGGTGAGAGAGGAGAAAAGGGAAATACATTTTCCTGGAAAGATGGAGCCATAGCTTATTCTAATGTGGATTTGTAGCCTTGATTCACATTGTCTTAGGGAAGCCTAACCCCCCAAGTTTCTTAATGTGATTTGAGGTGATTTAGCGGGAGTTGGTAATGCTTCCAAGTACCTGGAACTATCAAATGCAAATCCTCTCTGGAAAAGGGTTTATTAAGTCTAGTCTTCAAAGGATTCCCATTAATATTGCTATTAAAGTTAATAACAATGAGCTGTACATAGTGAGCAAATACATAAGGAAATAGGTAAGAATGAGCAGGAAAAACTGACAGTAAACACAGACCCTCAAATTTACAATTATTAGAATTTTAAGAGATTATAAAGAAGAAATAGAATAACATAAAAGTAAAATACATGCACTTTCATTTATTAGGTAGTGAAAGCCAAATATTTGGTGTATGAGATACATTCAATGTCATGTTTTAGTAAAAAATTTTTTTCACCATTGGATGGGTACTTACGTTAGTACCTATAATAATTCCCTAGTAGGCATAGGTATTCTTTAATTGCTTCAAGCATTCTTTTCTTTTTTAAACCTTTTAATGAGGTATACATGTATTTTATGTTCAATAAAGTATATACATCATATGGAAAGCTCAGTAAAGTTTACAAACATGCATATCCGTGTAACTACTTCCATATTGAACATTTCCAGCACCACAGCAGGTCACCTATGCCTCCATCATTTAGAACCCCCCAAATGTTACAAATATTCTGACCTATTATTGTAAGTTCCTTTTACCTGTTTTTCAACTTCAGATAGAGTCATATAATACATACTTCTTGTATCTGGCTTCCTTCACTTGGTGTTCATGAAATTCATCCAGGCTTTTGTGTGTAGCACTAGCTTTCTCTTTTTCAAAATTGTTCATATTCCATTGTATGGAGATAACTTACCCATTTTCTTGTGGATAGTTGATTGGGTTGTTTTCACTTGGGGGCCGTTATGTATAACGTTGCTATGACTTTTCTTCTACAGGTCTTTCTGTAAAAATGAACCATCAGTTTCTTAGAGGGGTAAGGTATTCTTACTCAGGTAAGGTATTACTAGGCCATAGACCATATGTATATATCTCTAGTGAATATTGCCAAACAGCTTAACAAAGTGGTTCGACCGATTTTTATTCCCAGCAGCAATGCATTAGCATCCTTAAAAAATATTTTATTTTCTTTTAAAATTAAAGCCATCTAGTATCATTGCCAATTTGATGCGAATGAATTTCTCTAAAATCTTTGAATGATAAATTATTGGGAAAGGGAAGTTTTCGTGGTGACTTCTGCTTTTCTGAGGTTGTCAGCTGCCCATGCAGAGAAAAGCAGAGTCAGGAAATGAAATAATTCTAATAACATTACAGTTACCCATTTAAATTCATGAGCATTGTGATGCCTGAGGCCCACTTTACCCTGACCTTTCTCTGTTGTACCAGCTAGTAAATCTCAGTATTGTTTCAGTTTAAATGGAATTGGGTTTCTGACAGTACTAGCCAAGAAAAGGCTGCCTACTAGAGAACCTGTACTGAGAGGAACAAGGAAAGGCTCACAATCTTTTAGTTTCTAGTATCTCAGAGTTCAGATTTTTAAGAGTGAGCATTTTGCTTCACCAGCCCTATTATCTAACATTTTATACGTCTCTGTACCCACCAATTATGACATGAAGCGTGTACATTAAACATTGCATATGTAGACAGTTGGAATTCCTGGGAATATTTGCCTAGCATTGCTGCTGTAGTTAGTTATAGTTTTCTATACCTGTGTGATTTTTAGGTGGGGACCAAATAATATAAGGATAAATGTATTTCCTTACTTTCTACAACAAAGTTTATTAATCCATTGACAAATGGAAGTAGAAAACCCTCAGTATGAGATTAGTTTTCAGATACCCCTCATTAAAATACATGGTATTTTTATGTCTATAATCCTAAAGGTTTGTTATGGTGAAGAAGTTCATGTTCAAGGGAGGTAGACACCTTTGGCAAATGGAGCATTGTAGCTAGTCTTTAGGGGACACTACAAATACTCAGGGGAAAGAAGGTAAGTGACAACTACTACAATTGTGGAACCTGAGGATAATCTAGAGAATAAGAAGGGAGGAGCACGGGAGAGCGCTGTCAGAGCACCCCCAGCATGAATGGTTCGTGATGCGCCAAAGCTCTACCTCTACTTGTCATCCCCTTAATCACTTTTTATTTATTTATTTATTTTTTTTGGCAATTTACTCTGCTTTTTACTTGATGGATTTAAGTAATTAAAATTATTAGAAAAAACAGTTTATTTTTGTTAAGACTAATTCAGCAGTCATCTTTGAAATAGTACTTTTATTCAAAAGAAGGTAACTGAATTTTTACAAAGCAACTTCCCACAACCAATCAGAGTCTACACACGCTTTTTGGTAACTTCTGAAAGAATCCATAATTGATCAGATGAGAATAAGAGAGTGTCCCTTTATCCAAACCTACTTGGAGAGAATACGCCAGTTTGTATAAAAAAAGAAAGAAAAGAATATGCTTGGTTTTCCATGTAATGAACATCTGATGTATCTGGCAGTATTGAAATTGCTAAAATTGTTGAGCAGATTTTGAGATGGTCTGGGAAGTTCTGGCTTGCTCCCACCACTAAAATGCACACAAGTGGCTAAGACTGGGCTCGTGCACAAAAGTGTTCAAGAAATACATTCACCTAAGTAGGTTTGAAGCCTGAGTGTCCCAGTCTTCAGGGATCCTCTTCTCTTCTTTGACATCCTGAGTCACATGTGGCAGAAGCAAGTCTTGTGTTTTGCCTTTTCCTCCCCAGGTGTCTGAGATGCCACAGGGAAATGATCTGTGTCCTCATCTCATTCCATGTGTCACTTCCTACCTCAGGCAAGTGTTCCTGTGTAGGCTTCCCCTGCCCTCTTAGGTCACTGCTATCTAGTAACTAGTTCCTCCTCTTGGCTGCTCTTCCGTCACTATTACACATCAAGGTTAGGTTTGGGCCTTGCGTGGGTCATGGATAAGATCAGGCTGTCATACTGAGCAAACATAACTTCAGGTGTGTTTCTAGCACAAGGGAATTGAAACATGGAAAATATTTCAGTGGATTGTTGCCCGCGTGTTCATGGCCATGCCCCTCCATAACAGGGAATTTTCCTTATTTCTCTCCCTCTTCTCCCCGCTGGTGGGAAGGCCTTGGGCAGGCCAGTCTCTGTTCATATTGCTTGCATGGGAAGTGAAGGAGAGTGGGTCAGTGCTAAAACTGTACCTAATTTTTTCTAAGATGTCATTAGTTGTAAGATGAGGCAGTAGTCTATACACCTCTTTACCAGCCAGGGATTTATTTACAAAGGGAAATAGGGAAACCACAAAGGAATGTGTGAAAGCTGGGGCAAGGATTTGAGGATTTATCACTACTTCACTAAAAAAGAAGGAGGGGAGGGCTCGGCACCTGTGGCTCAATGGGCTAAGGCACCAGCCACGTACACCTGAGCTGGCGGGTTCGAATCCAGCCCGGGCCTGCCAAACAATGACAACCAAAAAATAGCCAGGCACTGTGGCAGGTGCCTATAGTCCCAGCTACTTGGGATGCGGAGGCAGGAGACTCACTTGAGCCCAGGAATTGGAGGTTGCTGTGAGCTGTGATGCCATAGCACTCTATCCAGGGTGACAGCTTGAGGCTCTGTCTAAAAAAAAACAAAAAAAAAAAAAAAAAAGAAGAAGGGGTGGGAGGTGTTACAGATGCCTGGAATGGGAGAGTGTTGCGGCCACCTGCTGGGTCAGGTAAATTCCTCTGTCCCCTTCTCCCCTCCCTCATCATCTCCTGCCAGGTCTCATTGGTCCAACCTGGCCTGAAGCCCAAGGGCACATGAGCACATCCACATCGTCTAAAAATCAGCCTCTCAAGGAGAAGTGTGGAAAGCGATCTGCAAGGGCGAATGGAAGGCATGTCCGGAACAGCTACCAAGAAAGAATAAATCCTGCTGATTAAGCTGACACTGCTCTCTCAATCACTTAGAATTTTTTATATTTATCGAAAGAGCTCTGTTAGAGATAAAGAAATGGATTTATTTTTCTCTCATAGTACCTTTCTGGATTTAAAACAACTTTATATTTTAATGCTAAATAATGTAATCTTTTAAAAACATTTGCAGCAGATTTCCCCCCGCCCCCCAAAGATGACTAGAATAATAGCGCTTGTTCCACACATGCTTCTAGAACCTTACTGTTTGCACAGGAAGAAGGGAAGCCTGGTTTCTCCCCCACTTGAATCTAGGTTAGTTTCTGACTTGCTCGTAACCAAAAGAACACAGCGGCTGTGGTCCTGCATGACTGCTGCAGCTAGGTCTGAAAAGATGATGCAAACTCCTCCTTGCTTGCTGAAGCACTTGCTCTGGAGCCCAGCGCCTCTGTGTTAACCCTCTGATTACCCAGGGGCTGCCATGTTGTGAGGAAGCCCACATGAGTCCAACTCCAGAAAGATCACGTGAAGAAGCCACGAAACTACATGGAAAAAGAGGCTTTGCTGGTTTTCAGCTTCTCCTGCTCCCTCCACCTCTGCCGTTCCTGTTGGCAGCCGCTATCTCTGGGCCTACAGCGTCACAAGAGTTTTCTAAGCCAGAACCACTCAGCCAAACCCTTCCTGAATTCTGGGCCTACAGAAACTGGGAATGATAATAAAATGATTGTTGTTATTTTAATCCATGAAGGTTTGAGGTGATTAGTAGCAATAGTAATCAAAGAAATTTTAAATACCAATTATATTCCACAAGTCACATGCCACACAACATTTTGGTCCATGATGGGCTGCTTGTATTACAGTGGTCCTATAAGATTATAATGGTTATACTGTAGCGCCTAAGTATGTAGCAGGCTATGCCATTTAGTTTGTGATTTTTGTATAATCACAAAATCCCCAAATGATATACATCCACATCTCAGAATGTATCCTTGCCATCAAGTGACACATAGCTGTACGGATAATGAAGGTAATTAATTTAAGTGATGAGAATATGAATAACCACGACCAAGTTTGCACATACATAGTCAATGACAACTATGTCACAACAGCCCCTGGCCAACAACAATTGTGAGACGCCATCTATTTTAAGATGCATCCCAGTGAAAGAAAAAATGTGAGGAAAATGTATCACTTAGCACTGATGCAATATGGTAGTATTAATGTAGAGAGGGGGACAAAGACAATGAGAAGAAGTAATGAGCTTTTAATGAGTGAGCCTGTTTATTTTGAGAAACTTAGTATTTTGTAGTTAGGATGACTCGTGTTCATGACCCTCATCTTTCTACCTCAATAGATAAAAAATTATGTTCCATTTTTTAATGGTAGCAGTGTATCCCGTTTATTAACCAGTCTTCCAATGGCGGGCACATTGTTTTGTCTTTTCAATTTTGTTTTTATGGATATTAAAATAGGCACCTTTTGTGAAGATTTGCTAGATATGACACAATGTTAGGGTTAGGGTTGGTTGAATGGAATTTATTTATTAATTGATTACAAAAATCACAACCTTTGTAATTGTGATATGGATTGAAAAAAAAGGCCTCCTGGAAAGATTGTACCCATTTATACCCTATCGATAGTTTTTGATAATGCCAATGTTATGTTTTAAAAAGATTTCTTCTTTATTGCTTTTTCTTGCATTTTAGAAAATAATGAAAGTGAACATCTCTTTATATTTTTGGTCCATTTTAATTTCTTCTTTTGTGAATTACCTATTCACAGTCTTTGACCATTTTTATTTTTGTAATTGATTTGCAAGAGTTCTTTATACAGTAGTGGCAATTCTTTATTTGTGTGTGTTACTAAATAGTTTTTCCTAAGTCTTTCAAATGTTTAGAATTGTGGGTTTTTGTTTTTGGTGTCCACAAATATTTAATTTATATGTAATTTATTTTCCTGTATGTATTTCTGCCTTTGATGTCAAGTTAAAAATGACTTATTCCACGCCTTTGTTATGAAAAGTGTTTGTTCAGACTTTTGTTTTGCTTTTTATATTTATTAAAAATTTTAAGTGGAATTTAATGTAGGAAATTTAATTTTTCCCCTACTGTGGCCAGTTGCCCCCAGTTAGTTAGGGAATAATGAGTCTCTCTCCTATGCTTTGAAATACCACATTTATCATGCACTAAGTTCTCATAATACTTGAATCTGTTTCTGGCATTGTTTATTCTGTTCTTTGGTCATCTGTCTTTTCCTATGAATATATAAATATACTCCATCACCCTGGTAGAGTGCTGTGTCGTCATAGCTCACAGCAATCTCAAACTCCTTCAAGTGATCCTTTTGCTTAAACCTATTGAGTAGCTGTGACTATAGGCACCTGCCAGAACACCCAGCTAATTTTTCTTTCTTTTTTTTTTTTGAGACAGAGCCTCAAGCTGTCACCCTGGATAGAATGCTGTGGCATCACAACTCACAGCAACCTCCAATTCCTGGGCTCAAGCAAGTCTCTTGCCTCTGCCTCTCAAGTAGCTGGGATTATGGGTGCCCGCCACAACACCCGGCCATTTTTTGGCTGCAGCCGTCATTGTTGTTTGGCGGGCCTGGGCTGGATTCGAACCCACCAGCTCAGGTGTATGTGGCTGATGCCTTAGCCCATTGAGCCACAGGTGCCGAGCCTAATTTTTCTATTTTAAGTAGGGATGGGCTCTCACTCCTGCTCAGACTGGTCTTGAACTCCTAAGCCCAGGCAATTCACCCGCCTCAGCCTCCCAGAGGGTTAGGATTACAGGCGTGAGCCACCGCACCGGCTCTCCTTGCCAATGTTATCCCTGTTGTTCCTGTTGTTGTTACTATTGCTGCTAAATACAAAGCATTACTCTCTAACAGGGAAAGTATATTCGGTGATTTGACTGTTACTCCTTATGTAAATTTTGTTATGGTCTTTGCAGATGAATTTAAAAGTAATTTTTGTTAAATTCTAAGATAATACTTTTAGGATTTTGACTGGACCTGCATATAATTTGTAGCCTATTTTAGAATGAATTGACATCTTTACAAAACCAAACCTATCCAGAAATAAAGTATGTCTTTTCATTTATTTAATAATTCTTTTGTATTTCTTGGTAAAGTTTTATAATTTTATTGCTCCAAATTTCTTTATCTATTTGCATTTTTGGTTTTGTTGTTATTGCAAATGTGATATTTTTCTTACTGGTTATCACTGGTATGTTCATCATAAGACTGATTGCATATTTTTGTATACTTATTTCAAAACTAGCTACCTTACTGATTCTCTAAATAGTTCCAAAAGTTTTCCATTTTTTCCCCCTGAGATTTGCAGGAAATTTAAAAAATTTTTAAATTATACAAAATTATATTAGCTAGAAGTAACAGTAACTTTACATTCTCACTTTAAATATGTATACCTCTTAGTTCATTTTCATAAGTTAATTGTGTTGGCTTGAGTTTCAGAACAATGTCAAAAAAGACATCATTATTTCTGACTTAAATGGAAGTACTTTCATTATTTTTCCATGAAGCATAATACTAGTCTTGTATTTGCAACATTATTTTAAAATAATAATATTCGGGCAGTATCCATCCACTTCTATTTCACAGTTTGTTTTTTTAAAGCTGCGGATAGTTTGGGCATCAAACAAATATTGTTTTTGGCAGCAAAGAGAGTACTTTTATGTTAATTAACTTACTAAGATACCTTTATCCTTATAATCTAGACAGATGGACATTTACTCATGATCTAATATCCTTTCAGTGTCTTATTCAATTCTATTTCCTAATATTATGTTTAGTATTTTGGGGGTCAGTATTCCTAAATAAGGTTGGTCAGTAGCTTTCTTCTGGTTAATAAGATTTGGCAATAGTGTCATGCTGTTTATGACACATATTTGGAATATTTTCTTTCTCTCTATAAACTGATCCAGGCTCAGTAGAGAAGTTTACTTCTCTAAGAAAATAAATATTATTTATTTAAAAATTTGCTTACAAAATTATCTTACTAGGTCTTATTGATAGGTAGCTTTTATAAACTTTTTTTATTTTCTTCTGGCTTTCCTATGAAGTCAAAAGGACTTGGCTGGGTGTGGTTGACCCCTGTTATCCCAGCACTTTGGGAGACTGAGGCAGGAGGTTGGCTTGAAACCAGGGGTTCAAGACCAGCCCAAGCAACACAGCGAGACCTGTCTTTACTAAAAATCCAAAACTTTGATGGAGATTATGGCATGTGCCTCTAGTCCCAGCTACTTGAGAGGCTGAGACAGGAGGATCCCTTCAGCCAGAAATTTGAGATTTCAGTGAGCTATGATGACACCACTGCACTCTAGCCCCAGAAACAGAGTGAGATACTATCTCCCCCGAAAAGAAAGACTTTCTACTCTAATCCTTATTAAAAATATTCTCTCTTTCATTCATTTTGTGTTTGTGCTTTCTTAAATGTATATTTAGCTTTAAATATTAATTGAAACCATTTTATAGCAATCTTATGATAAAGAATGTGTTTTCCAAACAGCATGGCAAGTAGAACAACAGCCAAGTGCTCACAGTGGCCACACCTGAGGCAAATTTCACAGCTGATTGTTGTGTAAGAATTACCCTAGGTATACAAAGCTGAGAATCAGCCTTGTCTCTTAATAAAAACCATGGATCTCTGTATCCCCAAATTTCATAGTTGTACCCTAAGCCAAGAAGACAAACTTATATTCTCTGGAAGAATCTGTCTACATGCATAAACGAGGCCTCATGGGCAATTTCCCGAAGACCCAAAGACCCAACTGACTTATGTGGGCTGAACCTGTCATGTCCCAGTGCTTCACGGCAGCTCAGAGTCAGCACTGTGAGAAGAGACACGAGGGGTGATGGGGAAGGACTGGCCCCCACCCAAACTGAGATATGAACTGATTTCAACTGCAACCAAATGGGCAACAGAATGTTGCACTCTTCTTCTTGCAACTGAGAACAGCACTCTAAGAAAAGGACTGCACGGCTTTGGTGCCCCATGACTGGGTTCAGCAATCTAACTGTGGCATTTAATCCTACCCTGTGTGGCATACAAGCGTGCTTTCCTGTGTCTGCTGTTGTAATGGCGAAAACACAATTTCCAAAAGCTGAAATGGAATGATTGTCACATGAAAAGATTTTATATTAATATTTAATTGAAATCTATAATTAGTATTATCCTATTTCTAAAAATATGTCTGAATAAGGCATTTGGCTTAAGAAAATAATCATAATTAGGGTAAAGATTTATGTACAAATCAATTTATCTCATTTGTGTAGGCCTTATAAAGGCAGAGAAACACAGGTTAGTAACAATCAAACATGATTTCAAAGTAATTCAAGTTCTGTCCTTTGGATTTGTAAGCAACAACAAAAAAATGTGGCTAACTTTGGCAAAAAAGGAATTTGTCAGAAGGATATGGATAGATTGTAGATATGAAGGAAAAGCTAAATATCTAGTTTTCATATATGAAAGGCAGTTACCTGGCTGTGGGGCGCGGGGGTGTCCTAGGTTCCAGGAACATGTGCATAGTTTTTATAGGGTGCCATCGTTAGGTTGGCAACTCCAAATATCTTCCATCCTTCTGTTACTTAACTCAAAATTCAGATACTGAGAAGGATATTCTAAATAGTCTTACCTGGGCCCTACGTCCACCGTTTGCCAAGGGAATGCAGATACTTCAAGCAACAGTTTCAGCAAGATTTCCTAAAATAGGGAATGATAGCAGAGATTGGCTCTGGGACACCATGAACTACATTTTTTCCCCCCTTATAGCTAGGTGGGGCTGTGTGACAGGGCTGGGCAATGGAATGGGGTATGTGACTGAGGTCTGGGCCTTTGCAATCGAATGATGCAAAAGTAATATTTGCTACCTGTAGTCTGGCCCATTTTAACTCCCGCAGATCCCCCATATTCTCTCTGAGTCCTCATCTGGAGACAGGATATGGAAGGACCAGTGCAGGACTCAGAGCCCCTAGGGATGTCAAGTTCCCTGTATCATCACATGGGTCTATTCCTTGTACCTGCCCTTGGACAGAGACAGGAGTGAGAAATGAACATTAATGACATCAAGCCACTGAAATTTGGGGATTCTTCACTTTGGAATTTAGGCTACCTTACCACTCAAGTATCAATGTTGGGCAGGCAAAACAAACAAAAATCCCAAACAAAAAACCTCAAAAACCTGATTCCATTTCCATTTTTCTATTGCATTTAAAAAGCTCAGTGAAGAGTTCACATAGACCGCTGTGAGACCTTCTTTATCTTCCTCACCTGGCTACTGCTACATTTTATCCACCTGAGTTCTCAGGAAACGTCTCTCCCAGTCCTGGCCCCCACACCTCTTGTTCTTCAACCCCAATTTCACTTTTTTCCTCTGAATCTGCATCACAAAAGTTCAAAGAATCATCAGATGAGACAGACTCCCTTCTGAGGGTGGGAGAAAAATGAATGTCGGAGAAAGGGAAAATTCCTGTTAATCCTGTAACTTTTATGGGAGTGGAAATTTGGAAACCATCTGTCTGTCAAACGCTAGGAAGTGCTTAGTTATGGCACATGTGTTACTGGTTATATTAATATGACAGATTTAGTTCTTCTGCTTATAGTCTAAGAGGAATACGTATGGCCATCAGTAGACATGTTTCAGAAATAAAGTTAATGATATGAAAAGACAAATAATGGCACAATCTCCAATGAAGAACTTCATGTAAGAAGTTACATATATAGTTGTATAATCCCAAGTAAAAATTTTTATGTCTACATCCTTGTATATGTACACATATGTGCATTATTGGCTATGAAAGTGTTAGAAGTGGTTATCTCTGGATACTAAAATTACAGGTGACTTATTTCCCTTTTTATACTTTTCTATATTTTCAACATGTTATTATAAATACATTTTTAATAGTAAGTGAGATTTTGGATTATTTTTATTTCTTTCCTTACTACATTCTACCATTTCCAAGTGTTAATAGAATATATAAATTGACACTAAAAGATCAACCCATGCACAATACTTCATATCACTATCTGAGGAGTGGCTTCCAGGTTTAGTAGGATTTTTTGTTCTATTAACCCTGGGAAGCTGAATTAACCTGCTTGTAATTGCTTGCCTACCAAATAATAACCTTTTGCTTTTCTGTAACATTTTAGAGGTTATTTATCTCTCTCTCTCATTTTTTTTCCCTCTTCCTCTCTGTCTCTGTCTGTCTGTCTGTCTGTTTTTGTCTCTATCACACACACAGAATAAAATTTGATTATTACAACAGAATGGATTCCCAAAATGCAAATAATGTGCATAATTTATTTGACACTTTGACTGTGACACCATGGACTCTCATGACACGGAGCTTACCTGCTTTAAGAAGATAAGCACTAAAATTTCATCAGATGGGTTTTAAACAAGCAAATTCATATCCTTAAAACATGGTGAGGAAATGATTAATAACACAGGGCAATTCCATTCAAATTTATTAGGTAAATTTGCTGTGCATTTCTCTTGTCCCTATGGACACCTATAGAGATATTAAAATGCAATTTACATTGTCTTTAAAGAAAACAACTTTTGCTTAATACAATACAAAACCACTGAAGGTTAATCCTGTGGCATGTGCCCCCTCCTTGAACTACTGAATTCCATTGAGGGGGACTGAGTGAATTATCATAGGTGATTTTAATTTAGATTATTAAAACATTTCCATAGACATAGAAGTCTGAGTTGATTAAACTTTAAACTTATCTGATTAAAGCCCTTATTATATTATGGTTGAAGTTACAGGAAAGTACTTCAATTGATTGGATAATTATGAATAAATGGGGAAGGATATGACTTAGAAAATTTGTTTCAATTATTTAAGTGATTGCTATGTGAAGGAAATTAAGAACCTAAATTGTCTTGACATTGTATCAGATTGCCAGACAGAAGCTTTGAAGATGAATAATTTCATGGTGTCCATGATGCCATGAATTTAGAAATCTGCCTTAATTATTTTTGAGATCTTGTTTACTTAGTTTAAGAAATAATAAGATAAAGATAAAAATATGAACATTCAACTAATAGAAAATGTAACTAATTGAATGTTATTAGCAAAGTATCGCTAGCTCCTTTCTCCAGGTGTTTTTAAAGATGGATCTCAGCAAAGGTGCCCTAAACGAAACTCAGAAAAGGAAGCCTGAACTATTATGTATTTGTACTGGTTCAGCTGATCTCAGACCAGTAATTCCCATTGACAGAGGGAATCTTGTCAAAGAAGTTAATGTGTCTTAGATTTGGGAGGTAGGGGGAGAGAACAGTTCTTCTTGAATACTGGGTACAGTGCCCAGTGGCTTATGAGTGTTCCCTCATTTTATCTTCACAAAAATCCTTTGAATTCTTTGTTTGGTGGAGTCCCACCTTAGATAGAAGTTAAGTTTTAGTGTTATTATATAAAATGAAAATAATTCTCGAAAATCCTTTTAATTACACATCAAGTAAACATGGTTTCAGATACTCAACCATACAGATTAGGTTAATAACCATGTCCTATAACATACACTATAGAATAAAGAGTTTATGTGCAAACAAAAATGTTTAAAAAATTCAATTGAGAGAGGGAGAGAAAGGAAGAAAACAGAGGAAAACTCTGCAGGGCACGTGCTCATTTAATGGAATGGTGGCACAACTTAAATTATTATTTGTCTCTGCTTTCCCATCCCCTTACATCTAAATAATTGATTGATCTTATAATAAAAACTCTCATATGATGTGAGTCCAGTGAATTATCTTTTTTTTTTTTTTTTTTTTTGAGACAGAGTCTCACTTTGTTGTCCTTGGTAGAGTGCTATGGTGTCACAGCTCACAGCAACCTCAAACTCTTGCCTCAGCCTCCCAAGAAGCTGGGACTACAGATGCCCGCCACAATGCCTGGGCATTTTTTTGTTGTATTTGTCATTGTTGTTTAGCTGGCCCAGGCTGGGTTCAAACCTGCCAGGCTTGGTGTACGTGGATGACGCCATAACCACTGTGCTATAGGCGCCGAACTCCAGTGTATTCTCTTTTCACTGAAGAAGACAGAGGCTATGATTGGTTGTGTACATTCCCAAGGTCAGATAGCCAGAAAGCAGTGGAGGGATAAAGTCCAAGGTTGCTTTTCTAATTCTGAAACTCAACCTTCCTCCAACATGCA
This sequence comes from Arctocebus calabarensis, assembly GCA_963573935.1. Classification (NCBI taxonomy): domain Eukaryota; kingdom Metazoa; phylum Chordata; class Mammalia; order Primates; family Lorisidae; genus Arctocebus; species Arctocebus calabarensis. The sequence goes on from CAUYON010146146.1 coordinate 45,763, forward strand.
GGACATCACACTGCCATATTCTATTGCATCAGACCTTGATCAGTTCAAAGACTTTCTCTAAGCTCATCAAAGCTCTCTTGTCACGTAACTAAAAAGCTGCTCATAGCATGTTTTGTTTCTCCCCTGCTATTCATTCATTTATTCCACAAGTATTTATGAGCAACCACTGTGTGCTGGTAATTTTATAGGTACTGAGGATAAAGCATTGACTAACACATTGTTTAGCATTTATAAATTTATTTAGTTCTTGTGTTAATCTTCTATAGGGAGCAAGTTTTAAATTTTGCTATAAATTTTTCTTTATTTTTAAATTTTAGATTAATATGAGGGTACATATGGTTAGGTTACATTGTCTGAGTTGTAGTTGTGACTTTCACCCAGGAAATGTGCCATTTACCCATACATTGTATCTTTTGGGTGGGAACTTACCAACTCCCTTTCCTCCCTTCTTGAATTTAACTGAGTTTTTCTCTCATATGTGCTTGTTATTAATCTACAAGTTTCAATTTAGTATTGAGCATCTATGATGCTTGATTTTCTATTCTTGTGATACTTAGGAGAATGTTCTCCAAATCCATCCAAGTTGTAACAAAAGTTTAAAAATCTCCATCTTTTTATGGCTGAATAGAATTCCATGGTATACATGTACCACAATTTATTAATCCATTCATGTGTTGAAGAGCACTTGTGTTGTTTCCACATCTTTGCAGTTGTAAATTGGGCTGCTATAAACATTCAAGTGCAAATGTCCTTATGATCAAATAACTTTTTTTCTTTTGGGTGGATACCCATTAATGGGATTGCAGAATGAAATGGAAGGTCTACTTATAATTCTTTGAGGACTTCCCATATTTCTTTCCATACACGCTGTACTAATTTGCAGTCCTACCAACAGTGCAGAAGTGTTTCCTTCTCTCTGCAGTCAGGCCAGCATTTGTTGTTTTGGGACTTTGTGATGTGGGCCTTTCTTACTGGGATTAGGTGATAATCTCAAACTGGTTTTGATTTACATTTCTTTAATAATTAGAGATGGTGAGCATTTTTTTATGAGTTTGCTGGTCATTCATCTGTCCTCATGTAAAAAGATTCTGTTCATGTCTCTTGCTCAGATTTTAATGGGGTTGTTTGTTTTTTTTTAAATTGATTTGCTTGAGTTCTTTGCAGATTCTGGTTATTAATCCTTTGTTGGATTTGTAGTCTGCAGATATCTTCTCCCACTCTGGAGGTTGTCTCTTTGCTTTGTTGATTGCATCCTTAGCTATGCAGAAACTTTTTAACTAGACTAGGTCTCATTTATTTATTTTTATTGTTGTTGCAATTGTCTTTGGAGTCTTTTTCAAACTGTAAATTTTTCTATGTAAAGAAATATGCTTTACAACCAGGAGTATTCAACCATTTTTTTTCTCTTTTTTGTCATTGGGAGAATAAGTATTGTCTTGGGCTATACATTAAATATACAAACACTAATGAAAACTGATCTGCAAGAAAAAGGTCCCTGCATACTTTTCATGTTATCTAACAGCACAGATATGGAAAAAACGTCCTCACAAAATCAGCATGTGGTCTGTGGGCTGCAGGTTGGACACCTCTGCTTTATATCATGGTTTAGGAAAAGTAAAATGGTGGTCTTGTATTCAGAAGAGCACTTTTTGAGGCCTAACTTGATAATTTTATTCAATCTTTGATTTATTGCTCAAATTCATTTTAACTCTCAAAGAGTTGGGACTTAAAACTTTCATTTATGAACTACATCCTACATCTTAGGTTTGGGAAGATCAAAGGAGACAACAAAATGCAAAGCCTTCATGAGTTCTAAAATGCAATGCAAGTACAAAGAATTAATGACATCTTTATAAAGTTATTTGATGCTGTTTATCTAAACTCCAGGAGATAGTAAACATGGTGGATAAGACCACAAGGCATGGGTTTATGCAGGCCTGGGTCGGATCCCTGCCCAGGCATTTACTTCCTGTGCAAGTTTGGTCAGTTTGTTCAGTCTTTCTGTGCCTAGGTTCCTCATCTGAAGCACATGTATGACAATAAAACCAAGCTTTTAGGAATATTTTAAAGATTAAGTCAGATAATACATACAAAACACAAGACTATGTTAGGCCTCCTTAAATGTTACAGGTGGTTTTTCATTATTCTAAATAGGCATCACCTGGTGTTAAGCACCCTGCAGATAGGCATTATGCTTGAAGACAGTGAATTCAAGAACCCACTGTTTGTGTGATACCTATTTTAGCTTTAGTGCAAGGTGGAATCTTTTGTGCTTTCCCAGAAAGCTTTGTGTCTGCAAAACCAGAAGGTGGGGGGTAGGCAGTACATGGGGCAATGATGTGGAGTTGGAGGACAGTAATGTTCTCAGTACTGATTTAAGGAGGATTTGTCATGGGGGTTAGGGGGCAGCACCCTCCAGTGTGGGAAATAACACATGGCTGCAACACAAGAGGAATTATAACCTGCTCAACTTTCTAATGCCTGGTACTTGAGGATGGATCTACCAATCCCTCAACTGTTGGTGGAGGTGCCTGTCTTGTTCTCTTTCAATTGTTGATTTAGCAAATTGTCCACAGGGTCCTGGAAGGGCTGGAAGTGTTAGAAGGGCCCCAAAGGGGCTAACCGAGAAGATGCTGTGAATGAGCAAAGGCCCCGTGGTGTTGCTCAGCTGCAGAGGACCATGAGGATCAAGGTGTGCTGGATAGGGCCTGGGCTAACATTTGTTTCCAGTGACTGAGCCTGGGCTGAGAGAGAAGGAGCTACCGTGGAGCCTAAGCTGCTTCTTCCCAAACCAATTATGGAGGTTCTGATCTTGAGACTTAGAGATATAAGTCTCACCTCACTTGTTATTTTGTTTTCATCTCTTCAGAAATTCTGCAGTTGGCCTTCCTGATTAATGAGCATGATTAGTAGACAGTTGTACATTTAGAGTGCTGACCCAGTGAAGGATGTTTAATAGTGATATACTATTTTCAACTCATACTCAGTCTAGGAGTTAGGTTTCTTTCCCAAAGCTAAGAAACAAAAACGTCCTCTATGCCAATGTTTTTCAAACTTTTTTGTCTCATGGCACACTTGAACCTATAGTTAAGTTAAACTTCTATGGCATAGTTAAATTATGTTGATAAAAAATGTAAAACGAAAAGAATATAGTAACTGTGCTTTGAACTTCTTTCAAGAATAACTTAATGAATGATCTTTATAAGTTTTCACAGAACACCTAAGATCCTCCCATGGCACACCAATGTGCTGAGGCATTGAAAATCAATGCTTTATGCTGTAAAATGAATCAGAAGAGGAACATGGGCCAAACAGAAGTAGAAGAGCTCCAGAGAGCATTATTTCAGGAGAAACCCATTTCAATAATTCTGCATGTCCATGTTGTTAACTACTGTAAAAAGACCACATACAGATCTCATTATGACTTGAATCGTCATTCCTATAAAATTGTTGGCATCTTCATAAAGTTATGTGTTAAAGAACTCTTCCATTTCTTGTGACAGACATGGCTACTCTAGGTAGACCCTCAACGCACCCTAGATGTCAAGATTTTTGGAGTCCAAGAGGAGGAGGCCAGATAATTACAAAGTTCTTTCTTTAACACTAGTAGTACTGCCGTAGCCAATCTCAGCTGCCACCTGTTAGAGAAACAGCTCTCAGTTCCCAGTGATGGCCTGGCATTGAGCAATTTGCAGGCTGACATTTCTATGTGTTTTTGTCATCTCTTCATGCCTCAACCTTGCTTTCAGATAGAAGGGGGAAGTTAAGTTTGAAATCAATTGATAATGTCTGGCCTGGCTATAAGTTTGTTCCACAAAGATTATAGGAAATAAAATTCTTAAATTATATCACTCAGGTCTGTGAGAGTCTGAGATTGGCTACTAAGTTTTGTGAGGGCAGAAGTAGGCTTTTTGTTTTCTTCCTCCCATCTTCTTCCATATAGGATTTGATAAAATTTCTATTAACTCATTCTAAGCCTTATAAATTGTGAGGTTATAAAGAGGAGAGGCATGCTGGTGCCTCCACCTGTTTTGGTGTTTTATTTCCTCCAATATTTTAGGGGAGGCAGAAGATGGCTTAGCTTCCCTCAGCACTTCTGCTGTCTTCTTATGAGGGTCCATGTGTTATAGTGAGAACAATAAGAGAGAAGTTCTAGGTTGAGATCCTTACCATGAGATCTCGAGCAGGTGACATCTGTTTCTTACCTACATCATGAGAATGATAAATGTCTACTTCGGAGTGTTAATGAAGCATCAAAGTTGATAATAAATATACAAGTACCTGGTAAAGTGCTATGTATCCCTCTTTGTGGGATGGAACTACAGGAAAGTGTTGTATATCTTTTCTTCTGGGACAAACGATCTTGTATTTTCTTACTTGGATATAAGATTAAGTATACTAAATATTAATAGGGTCTACCTAGATATAAGTAGGAAAAAAAACACCTCATTGTTTCCTTTCACAGGCATTTTATGACAAAAGGGAACAGTTAAGGAAAATTTATAACAATTGAAAGAAGTATTTTTTGGAGTTCCTTCTATATGCTGGATGTTTATTTATTTATTTATTTTTATTATTGAATCATAGCTGAGTACATTAGTGCAATCAAGGGGTACAATGTGCTGGTTTCATTTACAATCTGAAATATTTTCATCAAACTGTTTAACATAGCCTTCCCGGCATTTTCTTACTTATTGTATGAAGACATTTGTATTCTGTATTTAGTAAGTTTCACCTGTACCCTTCTAAGATGCACCGTATCTTAGGCGTGGCCCCACCAATTACCCTCCCTTCACCCATCTTCCCCTCTCCCCTCCCTTGCCTTTTCCCCCACATTCTTATGCTATAATTGGCCATCTACAGCAAACCCACAGCTAATATCATATTGAATGGAGTTAATTTGAAATCATTTCCACTTAGTTCAGGAACCAGGCAAAGTTGCCCATTATGTCCACTGCTCTTTATCATTGTAATGGAAGTTTTAGCTATTTCAATTAGGGAAGAAAAGGCGATCAAGGGTATCCACATAGAGTCAGGAGAGATCAAACTTTCACTCTTCACAGATGATATGATTTTACATCTGGAAAACACCAGGGATTCTACTATATGCTGGATGTTTAATGTGAGCTATTTTGTTTAAGAATAAAAAGAAATTTATCAGTAAGACCCTATTACCTATATCTTTTGATATGGGCAAACTGAGGCATAGAGAGATTAAATCACTGAGCTAAGACCTCATGAGTAATGGAGGTAGGTTTAAACTGACCAGAGACTCCATGTTTTAAACCACCGGATTTCCTCTGCAAATACACTGAATTGTAACCAAGATGTGCTAAATATTTAAATTAGGGAGTTCCTGGTTAAGCGTGTCCTGGTAGAAGCATTTTGACTCCTCTTTCCTACTTTAAAACATTTAAAAAGCAATAAAAGAACAAAAAACAGAAAAAAAGAAAAATCTCTTTATATTAAAAGAAGCAATAAAATGGCCACAACTCCAGACTGCAATCTAGGCGAGATTCCCGCCCCACACTGTATTCTCAACCAGAAGAAGGAGAAACAGGAGAACAGAAACAAACAGACTTCCTTCAAATTGCAGCCCCATCCTATGTTCTTAAGATTTGTAAGATATCTATGGCTATGGCAGGACTAAGTTACTAAGTGAAGAATGTCCCCATGAAGACCAATTTTAATATTTGTAATGGCAGGGACAGCATCATTCAAAGGGAAACCCCACTGACACTGTATTTATTGTCTGGGATCCATCTGATTTGCCACAGAATGGAGAGACCCAAGAAGCCCAAATCACCTACCTATAAGGCAGAAAGGACTTGATTGTCAACTGCACTAAACACTGAAGGGCAAAGAAAGCATCAGGTTTCCCTCCCCCTGTGTACTTGCCCTCTGCCAGATTTCAGCAGCCACTCCCTCCCTTTCCACCTCCAGGTTTCCCTTGCCACTGGTCCTCAGCTCCTGGTCTGGCTGGATCCATTGCAGCTTCCCAAATTCCAGCTCTGCTGGAGCAGCGAGGAGGTCCTGGGGAAGGCACAGAGCAGTCAAGGCTGTATTGAGTCTTTGTTCTGCTTTTCGCTTTTCAGTGTCGGTAATGGAAATATGAGTCAAGATGATAAATGTGGGTAATCAGAGCTTAAATAAATGATTGTCTGACTAGTGGCACAGATTAGTTCTCAAATTTTGCCATACTCAGACTCTACTTCAATATTGGAATTTCTTATGCACTTAACTCTGTCTCCTGCATAATTTTGAGTATGAGTCATCCTTTTTCTCTTCCAAGCATCCCTTTTGGTTACATATCTTTTGGTCCTAATTTTGCCCTTTTTTATTCCTGTTTTTTTTATTCATCATATTCATTACCATTTCAGTATTTTGCTGGGGAAGAGGAAATACTCCACAATGCTGTTGAACAACACTAAACAGAAGTGTTTCTCCCACAACTTTCACTCCTGTGGAGGAAAGACAGAAGGGTCTGTCTGCTTCTAGAAGTGTTGGGTCCACATTAGGGGCTACATTCCAATCTCTACTTACTTATATGTTTTATCAGCAAAAAATGTTAGAGATGAATACCCTTGCAAGGTGGATGAAGGCGTCTAGATGGCACACTGGGAGGCCAAGATGGGTAGAATGTTTGAACTGAGGAGTTCTAGACCAGTCGTAGTAAGAGAGAGACCTCATTTCTACTAAAAATAGAAAAAATAAGCTGGGTGTTTTGGTAGGGCACATATAGTCCCAGCTATTTGGGAAGCAAAGACAAGAGGATCGCTTGAACCCAGGGTTTGAGATTGTGGTGAACTATTATGACACCACAGCATTCTACCCAAGACGACAGAGAGAAGGTCTGTCTCAAAAGAAAAAAAAAAGTAAAAAATTACTGTTTTTATTTTAAAAGTAATTGATTAAAAAATATATCACAAAGGAATCACCCTGCAACATAGGAAGAGTTCAGACAAATAAGTCTATATATTTTCAGAGAAATTACAATGTTTTCACAGCTAAAAGTGTTCTGAGAAGAAAATGTAATAAGCAGGAAGTGAATATTGCATCAGTAGAATTTACAGAAGAGATACAAGAAAATAAAATCATTACAGAGCTGAAACCTACTTTGGAAGGTTTTGGAAACAAAAATAATGTAAATGCTGAAAACATAGCCAGAAATATGAATGCTGGACAGGCTGGAGAAATCACAGAAACAAAATAGAAAACACAAAGATATTTAAAAGATTATAAACTGTGATCAATCTTAAACAGAGAAAACATAACCAAATAAATATAATCGATTTTGATTTCCTTAAGAAGAGGATGAAATAAATGGAACAGAGAAAGTATTCAAGCATATTTATGCATTCAAGGAATATTTATTACAAGCCTGTCATATTACTCTACAGTCTAGACATGGGGAGGAAATATTTAACAAAAATATAATAGAAGACAACTTTCTAAAACTAAATAAAAATATATGAAATTGAAGATGAAAAGACAGTTTATCATAGAAAGGAAGAAAAAAAGTTGATATGAAATAATTACAATAAGACATATCTAGGCAGAATTACTGAATTTTAGATATAAAGAAAAATTCAATGGTAAGAAAGGGAAAAATGTTTACCTTTAGGCTTCTTAGTAGCACTAGTCAGTGACTGAAGGCAACAGAGAGAGATCTGTCTGTATCTCAGTGGCTGGGTTATTTATGTGGAAATTTATAAAACATCTATTTCATATTCATGTCATAAACTTCATGGTCTCTGTCAGCCAATCTCAAAACATTGACCTGATGACAAAATTCTGACTTAAAGAGATGTGTTATGATGTGTGAAATAGTGATGGAACACATGGAAATAGAGACTGAACAATGACGGGGAATTATGACTATGGAACAGCCTGTAATGCTGTGAGCTTTGGCAATGTAAAATAATTATGTAATAATAGTGGGAATTGAGGAAGGGATGGTGGAAGGAAGTGTAAATGCTAATTTCTATATATTTTAAAACATGATATTAATAAATATTAACTGTGCTTAAAATAGGTTAATTGGAAAAGAATTCCAAGCACAGATTTAAAAATAACCCTATGTCTCTATGTTGAGGACTTTTCATAAATAAATCCCTTACAAATGAATATTAATTTGAGATTTAGTAACTTTTCAGTTGCTGTTCAGTATCTTGTATAGTAAATTACAAAAAATATCTACAGTTAAAAATTCCTTTCTAAAGAAGTAGGGTTTACAATGATTCAGAAATGTATTATATCTAGTCAAAATCTACCAAAAATATATGGTAGTAAAGGTAAATTTAACATAGCCAATTTAATCTCCTGCTTTAGAGAAAATCACTGTTTCTTTAGTTGAGTATTATGTAAACTTACTTCTTTGGGGCCATTTTATGCAAAGAATACCCCTTTTTAAATTCCAAAGTCTTTATTTATGGCAGTGAGATGCTTGGACTATTGACGTATATTGTCATTGAAAGTGAGTAGGGAACTACAGATGAAAACTTCCTTTCTCATTTCTCATGCTCACTGCATTATGGGAATGTAAGTGGAATTGTCTGGATTATATCAACTATTATTTTTTTTTCTCTCTTTCTTTATCCTACTGTGTGGTTGTATATGTGTAAGTTAACTAAATGCCTAAATAATGTGACTCCCCTGAAATATTTTTATTAAAAATAGCAGGCAGTATAAGTCCATTTTGCCAAAGTCTATTATCTATCTCTATTATCTAGCTATCATCTATATCTATCATCATTAATCTTCCATCTGTCTTTCTATTTTTCTATATATTCGCCCTTCTATTTATTCATCTATTTAATCTTTTATGTGGGTGTGATATATATTTATGTAAATATGTGGTGAGTATATGTATTTATAGAGAGAAGTGTGCTTGTGTGTATATATATAAAAATGTACGAATGCGAAAGCATGTTATGTGTGTGGGTACATATATGTGTACATACACCTATGTATATCTATTACTTCTTTCTTTCTTTGTTTGTTTCTTTGTTTCTCCCTCTCTCTCTTTCTGACAGAGTCTCACTTTGTTGCCCTGGTAGAGTGCCATGGTGTCATAGCTCACAGCAACCTTAAACTCTTGGGCTCAAGCAATTCTCTTGCCTCAGCCTCCCAAGTAACTGAAACTTTAGGTGCCTGCCACAATGCCCAGCTATTTTTTTTCAGAGGTGGGGATCTCACTCTTGCTCAGGCTGGTCTTGAACCTGTGAGCTCAGGCAATCCACCTGCCTAGGTCTCCCACTGCCACCTGGCCCTATACCTTTATTTGTGTCTCTATGTCTCTCTATATCTACATCTACATCTAGAGAGATAATGATTTATCTGAAATGATATCTTCCATGTGTTAATAACAATGCTTATTTCCAGTCAGTAAGATTTGAGAGCTTTAACATCTTTTTTTCTTCTGCTATTCAATATTGCTAGAATTGTTTTATGAGAATGTATAATTTTATAAAAATAATAATCATTCTCTTTTTACTCTTTACATATAACTAATTATACAGAATGAATTCCTTATGTGTTGTGCCATTATATCAATAGGCAGACCTGCTCAAATGCTGCATTTTATGCTTAGACAACTATGGAGCTGACCAAAGTTTTTCAGCCAAAGAAGTGGATCTTGATTTCTCCTCCCTGTGCTCCTTCTCATGTGTTATATGTTGAGTTGACTATCATTTCTTATAGATTGCTTATTCTTGTTGCCCCTTGGGCTGTAGTCCTAGAGGTGCCCAGCTCCTGTTAGGAAGGTCTGGCTATTTGTCACTATCACCTTTGTTCTCTGTTTTCTCACTTTCCTTTTTCTCTTTGTGTTTATGCTGCTTCTGCCTCTTGCTTCCTTTATTCCTTCCACTTTCCTCTACTTTTTCTGTGGTGCACTGTGCTCCCTACTCTGACCTCCATCTATTCCTTTTGGATCTTTTCCTCTATTTTGTCGTCATGAGGTCATTCATTCCACTCTTAATTTTTAAGTTCATTTTAAATTTAATTTTAATTCTTTTTGCCTGGAAAGGCTGACATAGTGGCTATGCCACCAGAATCTCCTCTTAAAAAACTCTCCATCCTGGCATTCGAGAATAATTGAAAGCATCTTTGTAGAAGTTATAGGGCATGGGCATCAAGAAGAAAGGCTATGAGCTAACTTACCCCCCAGTGGCTCTCTGGAGTCTTAGGCCTAAGGACTTGGACTGAGCTATGCTACCAGTATCCTGGGGTCTCCAGCTTATAGATGGCCTGTCTTGGCATTCTCAGCATCCAAATCATGTGATCCAATTCCCCTAATAAATTCCCTCTCACCTATCTATATTAATATATATCCTACTGGTTCTTTCTCTTTTTGGGACCCCTGACTAATACATACTTTGTTATCAGGAGTGGTTCTGGGGAAATAGAATTTGAAGGGTGAGTTTTCTTAGTTGGCTTTGGGGTTTTTTTAGAACAGGCTCTCTAATCTGATTGGACCGAAAAGTGTTAAGAACTCTAATTCTAATAGCACAAAGAATAATGATAGTCCATGGCATGAACTGCTTAGAATTTCAAAGACTAAAAGAATTTGGTACTTCTGATTCACTATGTGTAAGAGGCAAGGATTTGGTGACTCAGTATATGATATTTTGAACATTTGCAGAGAACCAAGGTGTATAATGACTCTGGTTGGTTGCTCCTAATATTGCTGGAGAGTGATGAAAGGATAAGATGAACTCAGAGAATGAATTTCCTGGCTCCAGCTCTGCTTAAATAGCCTAAGGGCTTCAAAGTGTGCCCTGGGTTAGAATCTGAGCTGAGCTTGATCAACACAAGCCTTCATCATGCAGTTGGCTGAATTACAGCAGAAGGTGAAATTTCAGCCTCGATGTTTATCTACTGTTAGACTGAGGGTGTTGGTTGTGAGAGAATGGAATCCTATACATTATGAGGGGGATGTGTAGGAAGATTCTGATAAGGCTAAGGACATAAAGCTCCTAAATTATCCTGAATTTATTTTCCAGTGGACCTGAGTCCCAGCAGGCCAACCACTCCCCAGCAGGGTTGAAAAAGTGACACATAGGGCCAGAGGCAAGATGGTGGACTGAAGTCAGCTTTCCACAGAGGCTCCCATCCAGAAGGAGAGTTAAAGGACAGAAGTTTAGCATGTTAGTTGATGGTTTGGATCTGAGCCAAGAGAGAAGGTTGAAGAATGCACATCAACCCTGCTGAGGCAAGCTGCGAGGCCAGGGAAATAAACAATAGGTACAAAATTCATCATCAAGCAGACAGGAGTCCCCTCCCCCATGAGAATGACTCACAGTACACTCTATATAATCAAGCAAGCAGAGTTCAGATCACCTCCTGTTTTATCCCACAGGAGAGACCCTCCAAAAATAGGAACTTGGCTCGGTGCCTGTGGCTCAACGGGCTAAGGCACCAGCCATGTACACTTGAGCTGGCGGGTTTGAATCCAGCCCAGACCCACCAAATAACAATGATGGCTGCAACCAAAAAATGGCCAGGCATTGTGGCAGGCGCCTGTAGCCCCAGCTGCTTGGGAGGCAGAGGCAAGAGACTCGCTTGAGCCCAGGAATTGGAGGTTGCTGTGAGCTGTGATGCCACAGCACTCTATCCAGGGTGACAGCTTGAGG
>CAUYON010146152.1:0-10840 GCA_963573935.1 Arctocebus calabarensis
AGCAACCTCCAATTCCTGGGCTTAAGCGAGTCTCCTGCCTCCGCCTCCCAAGGTGCTGGGACCACAGGCACCCGCCACAACGCCCGGCCATTTTTTGGTTGCAGCCGTCATTGTTGTTTGGTGGGCCGGGCTGGATTCGAATCCGCCAGCTCAGGTGTACGTGGCTGGTGCCTTAGCCCGATGAGCCACAGGCGCCGAGCTGCTTGAAATATTTTTGCAATGAAAATTTTAAAAAATCATGTTGATTTTTCAAGAGAAGGAGAGCTTTCTTAAGAGAAATTTCATGGGTTTATCTATTCCAGTTTGTACAGAATTTATGAAGCTATTTGTACAAAGATATACATGGATAATTTGTGTTAAAGTACCATGTATAGCATTGTGTCTCACCAGAGTGCCCATCTTTTCAGGTTAACTTACCCTGACCATTTTTTTTTTAATTTTTTTTTTTTTTTTGAGATAGAGTCTCACTATGTCACCCTTGGTAGAGAGCTATGGCATCACAGCTCACAGCAACCTCCATCTCCTGGGCTTAGGCGATTCTGTTGCTTCAGCCTCCAAAGTAGCTGGGACCACAGGTACCTGCCACAATGCCCAGCTACTTTTTGTTGCCATTTGACTGGGGTTCAGTTTGAACCCACCACCCTTGGTATATGGGGCCGGTGCCCTACCCACTGAGCCACAGATGCCGCCCTACTCTGATCATTTTTAATAATCGAGGCTCCTTTTTTTTTATTACTAGAAATATGACTTTAGGGGCCTAGGCAAATGTTCGTTAGGGGAATAAATCATGTGAAAAAAAAGGACTCAGGCTCCTGAGAGAACATAGTTTTCCTATTTTTCATATAGAAAATATCTTTGATCTCTAGGGTTTGGTTTGAAACTAGGTAACAAGAAACGCATGAAAGGGTGTTGTAAACACAGAGGACGGATTTTACATGTTAAAAAGCCCTTTAAATTTGGCTTTAAGATCAAACTTTTTTCTGTTTTTTTTGAGACAGAGTCTGCTTTGTCACCCTCAGTAGAGTGCTGTGGCGTCGTAATTCGCAGCAATCTCAAACTCTTGGGCACAAGTGATCCTGTTGCCTTAGCCTCCCTACGTAATTGGGACTACAGGTGCCTGTGCTAATTTTAGAGAAAGGGTTTTGCTCTTGCTCAGGCTAGTCTCAAACTTCTGAGCTCAGGTAATCCATCTGCCTTGGCCTTCCAGGGTGGTAGGGTTCTACGTGTGAACTACTGTGCCTGGCCAAGGTCATACATTTTAATTTATTGCTAACCAAGTTATAATTAGTAAATTTGCAAGTGTTTACTTGCTAACGTATTGCACCGTATGTTTTCAGAAGAAAAAGTTTCACTTCTGTGGTTTAGTTTAAAGTAATTAAGTATAATGGTTATCCAAGTTGAGAAAATGCAAATTCAAATAATTTTGATTTTAATTGTTTAAAAACTCTTTTTTTAAAAAAAATTTTTAGTTTGAGACAGAGTCTCAAGCTGTCTCCCTGGCTAGAGTGCTATGGTATCATAACTCCCTGTAACCTCGAACTCTTGGGCTTAAGTGATCCTCCTGCCTCAGTTTTTTTTTTTTTTTTTTTCTATTTTTAGCGGAGTACAGATGGGGGTTCTTGATTTTTACTCAGGCTATTCTTGAACTTGTAAGCTCAAGCAATCCACCCACCTCAGCCTCCCAGAGTGCTAGGATTATGGATGGGAGCCACAGTACCTGGCCCTTAAAATACTCTTTATTTTTATTTTATTTATTTATTTCTTTTATTTTGTTTTAGAGACAGAGTTTTACTTTGTTGCCCTTGGCAGAGTGCCGTGGTGTCACAGCTCACAGCCACCTCCTGCTCTTGGGCTTAGGTGATTCTCTTGCCTTAGACTCCTGGGTAGCTGGGACTATAGGCACCTGCCACAACACCCAGCTATTTTTTTGGTTGCCGTTTGGCCAGGGCCAGGTTTGAAACTGCCACCCTCGGTATATGGGGTTGGGCCCTACTCACTGAGCCACTGGCGCTGCCCAAAAAACTCTTTTAAAATTAAAATTTAAATAATCAGCAATTAAACTATTTATGTAATCACTAAGGTTTTAGATTGTGTTAAAAGTAACTTTCAAAATTATAGGCGTGGTGTCTCATGCTTATAATCATAGCACTCTGGGAGGCCGAGGCAGGTGGATAGCCTGAGCTCAGGAGTTGGAGACCAGCCTGAGCAAGAGCAAGACCCTGGCTCTACTCAAAATAAAGAACTACCTGAGGGTTGTGCCTGTAGTCCCTACTGGAGAGGCCGAGGCAAGGGGATCCCTGAAGCCTAAGAGTTTGAGCTTGCTGTGAGCTGTGACAGCATGGCACTCTACCCAGAGGAACAGAGTGAGACCATGTTTCCAAAAAAAAAAAAAAGTCTCTTTTACTCATTTTCACTGCTTTCTGCCTCTTACTGTTTCACTGGACGGAGATAATTTAGCCTTGTCAACCACCTAGAAAATATTTAAAAATTACTTATCTAATATTGAAAGAAAATTTAAAGTAGATTAAAAAGGAAGAAGAATTTTAAACATGTTATTGCTTGAATTTTGTTGTGATCATTCTCACATGTCAAACTGGTTTAGCACTTATTTTATGAAGGACATAAGTAGTGCCAAAATTGCCAGTTTCTTTGTTTCATGTGTCTGTGAAATATTAATCAAACAAACAAACAAACAAACAAATGAAAACTATTGCTGGGGCTACCCAGTTTGACTGGATTGCATTTATAGAATATGTGAATTTAATAAATTACTGCTGTCTTTTATATAATATCAGATTAGTCCCTTAGACTGAAACTTTTACTTATTAACTTCTATTTGGTTTTAATCAGTGTAGTAACATGAAGAAAACTGAATACAAAGTAATTTTAATTATATAATTTTTTTATTACTGATGATCAAGTTAAAGACCAATTAGGAAAAAATTCTGACACTTGATTCATTTTTCCATTTTAATTAATGAGAATTACTTAGGCTGAGAGAAAGCTTTTTTTTTTGTATTTCCATATTTTTGCTTTAATAAATTTAAAGAAATAAAATTTTAAAGTCTGATACAGAGACTTGTATATTTACGTGTGCACACACCACACACATGTTTTATTATTTTTACTTGTAAAAATCTTAATGTTTTAAGAAGTGTACTTGAGATCTACCTATACAGTTATCTTGGAAATTTTTTTTAGGTTTTCTTATGTTTTTCTGCAAAACAATGAATTCTATACTGAAAGTAGTATATATCAGATAGTACTAGATCTTTTTAAATATGCTGATTGGTTTAATATTGGAAATTTGAAATGTTGGAGTAGTTTTCTGTCTCTTTTAAATTTCAATTTGTATGGTAGCTAGCTACGATACTGTGAATATAATAATTCAGCAGCATTTCTGCACTTTCTTATTGTTTTTTAGCTGGGCAGATGCTCAAACACAAATCCAAAACATCGCTGCATCTTTTGACCAGGAGGCAGCTGCCATTCTTATGGCCCGGCTGGCAGTATACAGGGCAGAAACAGAAGAAGGGCCAGATGTGCTCAGGTGGCTGGACAGACAGCTCATTCGACTGGTAAGAAGTAAACACTGTGCTGTGCTAAGTCTTTTTTAGTGAGGTATTTTATGAGCATCTTTTAAAAGAAAGAAATAGGGGTGTAAGAATTATCCATATTAACATGCAAAAACATAAACAAGTCTTGATTACTGATTTTAGATTCTCTAAGTATATGCTAGTGAAGTTTTTGGTAATGTTGATTTGCTTGGGTTTTTAACATGCCAGGACCCCATAACTTTGCTCACATTATGACCTAGAGTAAGACTTTATTAAAATTAGCCATTTTTATAACATCATCCAGAGCTCTTTTCATTTCATCTCCAAGTTTCTTGGCAACAGTACTTCTCTGTGAAGAAAACATCGTTGTGACAATATTAGCATGTCTTTTTTGACAAGAGAGATTAATCCTTTCCAAGGATGCACTGCTGATGGAGCACCATCAGTTCAAATGACAACACAGTTCTTTCAAGATGCATCTTTTTTTTTCTAGATAGCAAGATAAAGCATGAAATATATTTAGACCTTTTTTTGTTTAGGGCAACAAAAAAATTCTTTGGAGCAGAAAAGTTTTTCTAAATTTCATTATCATGTAGAAATCTGACATGGCATTGGTGAAACTCATCAACGTGTAGAGACTTACTTTTCAGCTTATTATACAAACTAGTAATACTTTGACTTATTGTACTGTTTCAAAGTGGAACCTTTTCAGTTTCTTTCTTTTTTTTTTTGTTTGAGACAGAGCCTCAAGCTGTCACCCTGGGTAGAGTGCTGTGGCATCACAGCTCACAACAACCTCCAGTTCCTAGGCTCAAGCGAGTCTCTTGCCTCTGCCTCGCAAGTGGCTGGGACTGTAGGCGTCTGCCATAACGCCCAGCCATGTTTTGGTTGCAGCAGTCATTGTTGTTTGGCAGGTCCAGGCTGGATTCGAACCGCCAGCTCAGGTGTACGTGGCTGGCGCCCCAGCCTGCTAAGCCACAGGCGCCAAGCCCTTTTCAATTTCTTAAACTGTATCTTGCCCTAGCATTTTACTTTCTCTAATTTTATATGTTCGCTTTATTAGGTTCTCACCAACTGTGTGGCGTTTTTTTCCCTGGATAATAAGTTATGTTCTGGAATAGCTTGTCTTCTGAGCCTTTTCTTTTTTTTCTTTTAGAGACAGAGTCTCATTTTGTCACCCTTGGTAGAGTGCTATGGCGTCACAGCTCACAGCAACCTCCAGCTCTTGAGCTTAGGCATTTCTCTTGCCTCAGCCTCCTGAGTAGCTGTGACTACAGGTGCCTGGCACAATGGTATTTTTTGCTGCAATTTGGCTGGGGTCGGATTTGAACCCACAACCGTTGGTATATGGGGCCAGGGCCCTACTCACTGAGCCTCAGGTGCCGCCCTCTTCTGAGCCTTTTCATTGAAACTCACTTTATCTTAAGAAATACTCTATTGTTTCTGAAAGCTGTTCGAAGCAGTCAGCACCTTAATGTGTCAGATGGCTGTGATTTGTATTAAAGTGATTTTTCCATTTTGCTGGAGCTATTGGCCGCATTTGTAGTTTACCACATATAATACAAAATTGAATAGCAAGACTTGGATTACTAGCTCAAGGAAAACCCACTAATAAGTACCTTTCATTGTAAAGATGGACTTTTTTGTGTCCTTTTTTGCACAAATACAGTGAAATTGCTGAGATAATAGTAATTCTTCAGAATTTGCTTTTTGCTGTAGGCTTAGGTCTACAATCATTTTCTTTTTCTTTTTTTTTGAGACAGAGCCTCAAGCTGTCACCCTGGTTAGAGTGCTGTAGCATCACAGCTCACAGCAACCTCCAATTCCTGGGCTCAAGCGAGTCTCTTGCCTCCATCTCCCAAGTTGCTAGGACTACAGGTGTCCGCCACAACACGCGGCTGTTTTTTGGTTGCAGCCGTCATTGTTGTTTGGCGGGCCAGGCTGGATTCGAACCTGCCAGCTCAGGTGTACGTGGTTGGCGCCTTAGCCCGTTGAGCCACAGGCGCTGAGCCTACAATCATTTTCTTATCTCACACCTTAGCTTCAAAAATTGCCATATTGTTTGACATGTTTATAAAACATAAATACTAATAAAATGTAAAGGAGAAGGAACTAGTAATTAATTGAGACAATTGCAAAATGTACAAACTTAAAAAAACCTCAAAATATGGCCGGTCACAGTGGCTCAGGCCTGTAATCCTTGCACTCTGGGAGGCTGAGGTGGGAGGATCACTTGAGCTAAGACCAGCCTGAGCAAGAGAGAGAACCCCCCATCTCTACTGAAAATAGAGAAGCTAGGTGGGCATTGTGGTGGGTGCCTGTAGCCCCAACTACTAGGGGAGCAGAGGCAGAAGTGTCACTTGAACTTTGGAGTTTGAAGTTGCTGTGAGCAAGGCTGATCCCACAGCACTCTAATCTGGACAACAGAGTGAGACTCTTGTCTCAAAAAAAACAAAAACAAAAACCCAAAACACATCCCTCTACCCCCCTCACAATATAATTTACTTAGAATCTATACACTTTGTATTTCACAACATTTATAACAGTAGCAAGGTGGTTGAACTAGAGGACAGATGAGTCGTGTGATATTATCTTGTAAGAATGACTGACGTGGGTATGGGCTTATCTGTCACTGGTACCAGCACCAATTTGGCCCTTCATTGTGGACTATCTACAACATAGTACCCCTCCAGATGATATTTTCTTTTGATTAAAATTACTCTTGGGTTATCAAGAAAAAGAGAACAACTGTACTACTATACTAAATTGAGGCAAGGAAATTTGTTAGTATAATTTCATAAAATTTTCATCTGGAGGGCGGTGCCTGTGGCTGAAGAAGTAGGGTACCGGCCCCGTATACTGGGGGTGGCGGGTTCAAGCCCAGCCCTGGCCAAAACTGCAAAAAAAAAAAAAAAAAAAATTCATCTGGACAAAATATACAAAGATTTTAATACCTAAATGGTATAAATCCTTTTTCTACTTGTCTTGCTGTTATTGTAATCACTGTGCTATGGGTGCCAAGCCAAAAAAAATTTTTTTTTTAGAGACAGAATCTTACTACATCACCCTCGGTAGAGAGCTGTGGTGTTATAGTTCACAGCAACTTCCAACTCCGCTTAGGCGATTCTCTTGCCTCAAACTCCTAAGTACCTGGGACGTTAGGTGCCTGCCACAATGCCCAGCTATTTTTTTTTTTTTTTTTTTTTTGAGACAGAGCCTCAAGCTGTCACCCTGGATAGAGTGCTGTGACATCACAGCTCACAGCAACCTCCAACTCCTGGGCTCAAGTGAGTCTCTTGCCTCTGCCTCCCAAGTAGCTGGGACTACAGGTGCCCACCACAATGCCTGGCCATTTTTTGGTTGCAGCCGTTGTTATTGTTTGGCAGGTCCAGGCTGGATTCGAACCCGCCAGCTCAGGTGTACGTGGCTGGCGCCTAAGCCCGTTGAGCCACAGGTGCCGAGCCCCTGCTATTTTTTTGTTGCAGTTTGGAGGGGACCCGGTTTGAACGAGCCACCCTCAGTATATGGGGCCAGTGCCCTACCCATTGAGCTGTGGGCACCGCCCGTCTTGCTGTTATTGTAATAGCTGAAAATTCAGCAATGAAGAATTAGTATAAAAACATGATGCTGTCCTAGAATACAAGTGTAACTAAAGTACATTATTACATGTCGTCACGTAAGATACTGGTATCAGCATGTGATTTTCTCCCTCCATCCTCAGTCTCTTATTCTGACAAGTCTAGCATCTAACCTCTTGTATCTGTTCCCTGTCTTTTTTTTTTTGGAGATGTGTCTCACTAAAGCCCAAACTTCTGAGCTGAAGCGATCTTCCTGCGTCAGTCCCTTTACTAGCTGGAGCTTATGGATGCAAGCTGCTGCACGAGGCTTCCAGTTTTTGACTCCTGTTCTTTTATTTTGAATGACATCTTCTCACAACTTAAAATTGAGAACTGATTTTTTTGTCATCTTTGATCATTGGTTTACTCACCAATCGCTAAGTGTTACTCTCTGTTTAGCTTGTGTTGCTAGCTATGATGGGTGAACGCTTCATCTGATAAGACTTGGACCAAGAAATCTTGTCTCATTTAAGAGTCTTGGAGCTTTTTTCTTCTTTTTCTTTTTTTTTGAGAACAGTCTTACTTTGTCACCCTGGGTAGAGTGCCATGGCATCATAGCTCACAGCAACATCAAACTCTTGGGCTCAAGTGATCCTCTTGCCTCAACCTCCTGAGTAACTGGGACTACAGGCACACTCCTGGGGCTTTCCTTGCAAATTTTACCCTAGAGACGTTTTCTCTTGCTGAACAGGTATGACCAAACACTGCAGTTTTGCTGATTTTATAGATACCACTCTTGTCAATTCCATTGTCTTCTAAAGGTTAGCACTGACCTCAGGGTCCTTTTTTGTGACTGCCTCTGTGCATAAGTAATCACAGAAGTCAAGAAAGGGATAGCCTCTTGCAAGTGATGCTGTTTTCCTTAAGAAAATGGTATTGCTTTGTCTCTCCAGTAATATTATTTCCCAGTAACTCACAGAGTGGATATTGGATCTACCTCCTTTATGCTTCAGTTTTTTTTGTTTGTTTTTGAGACAGAGCCTCAAGCTATCTCCCTGGATAGAGTGCGATGGCATCACAGCTCACAGCAACCTTGAACTCCTGGGCTCACGTTATTCTCCTGCCTCTGCCTCCCAAGTAGTTGAGACTACAGGCGCCCACCACAGTGCCTGACTATTTTTTGGTTATAGCCGTCATTTGCTTGGTGGGCGGGGGCTGGATTCGAACCTGCCAGCCCAGGTGTATGTGGCTGGCGCCTTAGCAGCTTGAGCCACAGACGCCGAGCCTGCAGTTTTCTTTTTTATTTGTGTTACTTTTTTGGTTGAGTTGTAAATTAGGATTGTTCCTCATGATTCCAGTAATTGATTCTAGAGCATTTTATGGGTGTTGAAAAATTTTTAAAGATGTAAACCAAAGATTAGAAGTTTATGTGTGTATATTACACAAATTTTATATTATCTGTGGTAAAATATAGACTATATCAAGAAATAGGTTAATACATATTTAATCCCTGGATATGGACAAATTTTTAACCTAAAAACCCAAGGTAGGAGCCATTAAAGAAAAATGTTAAAAGATTTTTATTACATTAAAATGGAACAAAATCTGATTGGCAAAATGCTATAAGCAGAATTGAATGTCAAAATTTGTTATATGTATAACAGAATATGAAAATTTTCATATATAAGAGTTCTTACAAATCAGTAAGATTTGGGAAAAAAATGGGCAAAGATCATGAACAAAGGATTAACAAAAGAAGGAATAAAAATGACCAGTAAACATAAGAAAAAATTGCCAATCTTCTTTATATAATAAAAGTTGGAAGATAGAACAAGGCAACACTTTCTACCTACTACACTGGTAAGAATTAGAAAAACAGGAGGTTGGGTGCAGTGGCTTACCCCTGTAATCCTAGCACTCTGGGCAGCTGAGGCGGGTGGATAGTTTGAGCTCAGAGTGAAACATTTTCTCTAAAAATAGCTGGGCATTGTGGTGGAGGCATTGTGGTGATGGGCATTCTGGAGGCTGAGGCAAGAGGATCACTTGAGCCCAAGAGTTTGAGTTTGCTGTGATCTGTGATGCCATAGCACTCTACTGAGGTTGGAAACTGAGACTTCTGTCTCAAAAGAGAAAAAAACAAAAAAACAAAAAAACAGGGCGGCGCCTGTGGCTCAGTGAGTAGGGCGCCGACCCCATATACTGAGGGCTGCGGGTTCAAGCCCAGCCCTGGCGGAACTGCATTAAAAATTAGCTGGGCGCTGTGGCGGGCACCTGTAGTCCCAGCTACTTGGGAGGCTGAGGCAAGAAAATCACTTGAGCCCAAGAGCTGGAGGTTGCTGTGAGCTGTGACTCCACCGTACTCTACCAGGGGCAATAGAGTGAGACTCTGTCTCCACAAAAAAAAAAAAAAAAAGAATTGGAATAATAGGATTCTTAGAATTGACTAATATTCAGGGAAGTTGGCAGGTTTCTAGTTTGTAGGTTTGGTAAATGAATCTATATAACTTTTATTAATGTCTGTGTGACTTTATATATAGAAAGCAATTGGTGACTACAGTAAAAACTCACAAACTACCTTTTACTCTGAAATTCTTCTTTTAAGAATTTATCCTGGCTCGGCGCCTGTGGCTCAACGGGCTAAGGTGCCAGCCACGTACACCTGAGCTGGCGGGTTCGAATCCAGCCTGGGCCTGCCAAACAACAATGATGGCTGCAACCAAAAAATGGCCAGGCGTTGTGGCGGGCGCCTGTAGTCCCAGCTACTTGGGAGGCAGAGGCAAGAGACTCGCTTGAGCCCAGGAATTGGAGGTTGCTGTGTGCTGTTATGCCATAGCACAATATCCAGGGTGACAGCTTTAGGCTCTTTCTCAAAAAAAAAAAAAAAAAAAAAAAAAGAATTTATCCTAGGCTCATTGCCTATAGCTTAAGTGGCTAGGGTGCCGCCCCATACAACAGAGCTGGCTGGTTCAAATCTAGCCCAGACCTGCCAAACAACAGTGACAAACTACAACCAAAAAATAGCCGGGTGTTGTGGTGGGCGCCTGTAGTCCCAGCTACTTGGGAGGCAGAGGCAGGAGACTCACTTGAGCCCAGGAATTGGAGGTTGCTGTGAGCTGTGATGCCATAGCACTCTATCCAGGGGGACAGCTTGAGGCTCTGTCTCAAAAAAAAAAAAAAAAAACAAGAAGCAGGGCAGTGCCTGTGGCTCAGGGAGTAGGGCCCCAACCTCATATACTGAGGGTGGTGGGTTCAAGCCCAGCCCCAGCCAAACTGCAACAAAAAAATAGCCGGGCGCTGTGGCGGGCGCCTGTAGTCCCAGCTACTTGGGAGGCTGAGACAAAAGAATCGCCTAAGCTCAAGAGCTGGAGGTTGCTGTGAGCTGTAACGCCACAGCCCTCTACTGAGGGCGACAAAGTGAGACTCTGTCTCTTAAAAAGGAAAAAAAACAAGAAGCAGACTAGATTTGTCCCATAGACCATGGTTCCCTAACATTGGCTCAAGATTCTCCAATACTCAGATTTCCTGTGGAAACGGGCCCTGACATGAGGCTGTGCAGTGAGGACAAGCCGTTGATAAAGAAGGTGAATCCAGGGACACCAAGAGAAGGGTGGCCAGTGAGGCCGAATCTCACCGGGGGGGGGGGGGGGGGGGGCTGGGTGACACCGGGGGCCAATCCACTAGGGGGGGCAGGGGGCACCCAACACCCCCCCCCCACAGTTATAAGTT
>CAUYON010146154.1:0-28677 GCA_963573935.1 Arctocebus calabarensis
ATGTCTTTATATAGTTATCAAGGAAATGCCATGAAGGATATCTGTAACAGTATGATCAAAATATTTCTGAATGTATATGAATCGTGCCCTGTGATTGCACCAATGTACATAATTATGATTCAATAAAATTATAAAAAAAAAGAAAAAGAAAAAAAAAAGAGATGTGTTTTCTTATATACGTCTATATTGTTGGACATCTGAGGCTTGATAATTAAGTTCATGAACTTGCCACCATGCACTTACGTTGACAGCACTGTACAAACAGGTGAGCAAGGTTTTACAACCTTGTTATGCAGTTCCTCACAGTTGTGCTTATGTCAGTGTGCAGCAGTGTCTTGCTGAGTGGTGTTCATTAGTGTTGCATGTTTTTGTGTGCCCTCCTAAGAATATGGGAGCTCAAATTAGAGTAATAAACAAACATTTGTAAATATTTTGCTAAGCTTGGCAAGAGTGGAAGTGAATCAGGGACATGTTAGTTCAAGTTTATGGGGATAATGCCATGAAGAAAATGGCAGTGTAGAAGTAGATTAAATGTTTTTCTAAGGGAGAGAAAATGTCACTGATGATAAGAGGTCAAGGCAGCCAGTAATATGCTGAAATGAAAACACTGTAAAAGTTTGTCAAAGTTGCCAGCTACCTGTGAGAAGCAGAGCAGACCAAGTAAACATCAATAAAGAAATAGACAGGAAAATCTTAAAAGAACCTCTTGGCCAACAACTCATGGCTTTTGCATCCCAACGAGGCACCAGCTCACAAGGCACTGTCTGTGAGGAGCTTCTAGCCAGTCAAAAAAGAATGGGATGCCTTCTCCACTCACCTGCTATGGCCCTCAGTGAATGTTTTCTTTACCCAAAGATAAAGAAAATAATTGCAAGGAAAGTATTTTGATGACTTTCATGAAATTGAGGGTAATACAGCAATAGCTTTGAAAGCCACTCCAGAAAAAGAGTTCCAAAATTGTTTTCAAGGACGGACGAGAAGCAGGTGTCTGTGCATAGCTGCTGGAGGGGAGGGCTTTGAAGGTGACCAGAGTGATATTCATCAATGAGGTATGGAGCACTTTTTCTAGGATGAGTTTGCCAACTTAATTGTCAGACCTGGTATACACAGGTTTGGCACACAGGCTATTTCCTCCACTGCTTTCCTAATAGAATGTTTATGGGAAATGTCTCAAGATGTTTCTGACATTGTGTTATGTTCTAGGTACAGTCAAATACTAGAACCCTCACAGTTTAGAAAGTGAGCTGGAGGATGTTAACTAGAGACAAAACAATTTCTTGTAACCACTGCATTCATTTGTGTTCAGTATCAAATCTAAATATTTATAGAATAACAGCATAGTTTAATACTTACCGAGAGGCATTTTACTGAGTTTTAGTATTGGTTGAGTATCAAGTGTTGATGTATCATATTTTTCTCATTTAAAATAATAGGAACTGGGTGGCACCCATAGTTCAGTGGGTAGGATGCCAGCCACATACACCAAGCCTAGCAGGTTTGAACCTGGCCTGGGCCAGCTAAAACAACAATGACAACTGCAACAGAAAAAAAGAAAAATAGCCAGGTGTTGTGGTGGGCATCTGTGGTCCCAGCTAGTTGGGAGGCTGAGGCAAGAGAATTGCTTAAGCCCAAGAGTTTGAGGTTGCTGTGAGCTGTGATGTCATGGCACTCTACCCAAGACCACAGCTTGGGATTCTGTCTCAAAAAAATAAATAAATAAAATAATAGGAACTTGGTTATCAGCATTTTTGCACAGATCAGATTTTTAGGAGCAGATTACTAACTGACGTTAAGAAGGTTTTATTTCAGTTTGGGTTTTTACAACAAGCAGGTATTTTGTTGTAAGGGGAAAAACTATAATAAGGACTCTTATTCAACTCAACTTAAAGTAAATGGAAGGAAAAAGGAGACTGTATTAGAAAGGGAAGTGTCATGGAAGAGCCAAGCTACAAGGATGCTACGGCATTTAGGTTTTGGAAGTGACCCCAAACCAGGGATCAACGACTAGGGCCTCTGATACCTTGGCTCAGTTTGACTCCGTGTATTGGCTTCCTTCCTCTCTTGATATGAACCAGCTCTGTCTACAGCTCCTGGGTCTTACATTTTTACCATTCTGGAGACCAGAAGGAGACTAATCTTGTATTCTCTCATGTCTCAAAAAATCCAGGACAGGATTTCATTGGTTCATTGTGGATCAGGACTACCCTTGAACTAATCAACTACAGTTAGGAAAACACCCCTAGAAGCTGTGCCTGATACAGAGGGGGGTGAGGTCACTGGAGGGATGGGGGTGTTGCTGAGTAGATAATCCTGTAGACACCCATGACAAAGTCTTGAAGAAATTAAAACAAATCAGGAGTAAAGATTGGTTACAGTACCATCCCTACCCTTCCACTTTGCTCTTTTATGAGACACAAAAACTTCCCCCAACATCCATCATGGTTGAGAATCAGCAAAGGAGAGAGAATAGGGCTAAGAACTGCCCCCTTGTGACACTGCTCTGGTGCAAAATTACTGGTAAAAACCCACTGGTTCTTAGGGAAGCAGCAGTTTTTCCCCCTAACCCCAGTGGACATTTGGCAATTTTTGGAGATGTTTTTGGTTGTCACTGGTTCTTCTTTTTAATAGCCAAAAACAAGGTAAAGAAACAGAGTCCAGATGTAAATTCCTCAGATAGTCTCCACCTGCTGAGGACCCTCCTGCCTGAACAACAAAGAAAATATATTTTCCTGTCTTTCACCCCCCAGGAAAGGGTCATTCAGTCACCACTGCGGGATGGTCACTTTCCACTTGAAATTTGGATGGAGCTCCCCCTGGTGGTAAGTGCATGGAAGCACAACTCCTACAAAGACACCTTGCTTACATGTTCTAGTTGTAGTTTTCTGTAACCACAATACATACGTTATTAGAAAAGTTTTGAGATACAAAAAAATCAAGAAACATAAAATCTATATGGACTGAAACAAATGATGCCCTCTCAGCAACACCGATAAGCAGAGCAAGTTGAAACTTGTACAAGTGAATCAGAAAGGATACTTTTGATGGTATTTCTTAGAAATGAAATAAGAAACACAGTCTATCGCAAAACTTTTGTAGTGACCCACATAATATTAGATGATCATCAACATCCATGGGACAAAAATCTACGCAAAGGCAGGGCCTTTCCTGAGCATGGAAAAGGATACTCAGTTATGGATAGTTGGGATAGTAGACTTCTAAGGTCTTCTGTAATGATTAATGTTATAATTCAGTAGTTCCTTATCCCAACTATATCTGAAGCTAGCACAATGTCTTGGAGTTTGGGGGTTTTTTTCTCCTGAGCTGTCTGATGCCTAAGATGTATGAATTTAGGATAACATACAGTGGGCAAAACAAGGTATTTACAAAAACAGGAAGCACTGTGCGATTATGTGTGGCCCCTCTGCCTGCAGGTTTGCCTCTGGAAAACAAGATGCAGGACCGAGCCCAGTTTCCCCTTACCCTATATGGGGGATGTTCATGATCATTATCCTGTACACATTATCCTGTATCTCAAGTGTAGGGCCACCGCCCAGGCAAGAATTACCCTCAACCTTCCCAACTGCTGGTAAGTTCAGGACTTGGAAACAAAGTTTTTTGGTGTTTTTTTGTGGTTTTTGGCCGGGGCTGGGTTTGAACCCGCCACCTCCAGCATATGGGGCCAGTGCCCTACTCCTTTGAGCCACAGGTGCCACCCGGACACAAAGGCTTTATGGTCACTGGGCTCTAGGAGGACATGCAGGATAGGGCTGGCTTAGCTGCCCTTACCAGAGCAGAGCAGCAAGGCTGTGAATGAGGATTGAATCGTCAGCATGGAGAAGAGAGGCCAGCCAGGAAACTGGTGGAAAGAGGTGGGCTGGATAAATGAAGAGAGCAGACTTGTGTCCACCTGTGTTCCTTAGTCCTCCTGTGTTCTGGCAAGCTATTTCTCCTCTCTGTATCCCAGTTTCTTTATCTATCAAACAATAGGATCAGACTAAGTGATTTCTAAGTGCCCTTTCACCTTTAACTGATACATCTGTCACATCTCTTTTGTGTGCAAGTAACTAAAGTCCAATCCAAATTGGATGTAAGTTTTAAAACAAAAAGAAAAGAAAAATATATGTATTTGGCACACCTCTAGCTCCAGGCATTTCTGGATCCAGCTAGTAAGTGGTGTCATCAGGACTCAGGCTCTCTCTCTCTCTCAGGTTTCTTTTCTGTGTGTGGGCTTTACTCTCTTCCTACACGCACAGTGACACATGATGCCAACACTCCCTCAGTTGCAGGCCTTTGTCTCATCGGCCCAGTGTAAAGAAAATTTCTCTTTTCCAACAGGTCCGTCAAAAGCCTTGGGATTAATTCTGATCGTCCCTGCTAGGGTCACGTGTCTTTTCCTGGACCAGCAAACATGAAATATACTGACTGGCTGTGCCTGGATCCTGCACCCTGCTGTGTGGGGGGACTCCCTAAACCTAGTGGGCTGAGAGTGGGGACAAGGTGACTCCTACTAACTGAGATGGTAGACGGTTTCTGGGTCCCTTAATCCAGCCAATGTCCATTAGAAATAATGATAGTCTATTATTAATATTATAGTTAATAATTATAGTCAAATCTGGGGACCACAAATAATTTAACATTCTTAACACTTCTCAGTAAGACAGGTAAGTTATGGGAATCATTGAAAAGGGTGGTGAGTAGAATATCACTATGGGGTAGCTAGAAGCTTCTTACCCCTTTTACTCTCCATGTTGACTTTCTTTTTGTGTGTGTGTGTTCCAATAAAACTTTATTTGTTGTCATTGAAATTTGAATCTCATGTTTGAAATATAGACTATGAAAAATGGATTAGTAGAATTTGAAATTTTCTCATATCACAAAATACGTTCTTTTGAGATTTCATTCAATCATTAAAAAATGTAAAAATTGGCTCGGCGCCTGTGGCTCAATGGGCTAAGGCGCCAGCCACGTACACCTGAGCTGGTGGGTTTGAATCCAGCCCAGGCCTGCCAGACAACAATAATGGCTGCAACCAAAAAAACTGGCCGGGCATTGTGGCAGGCGCCTGTAGTCCCAGTTACTTGGGAGGCGGAGGCAGAGGCAGGAGACTCGCTTGAGCCCAGGAATTGGAGGGTGCTGTGAGCTGTGATGCACAGCACTCTATCCAGAGTGACAGCTTGAGGCTCTGTCTCAAAAAAAAAAAAAAATGTAAAAATCATTTCTTACCTCATGGACCTCACAAACATAGTTGGTGGAATATATAAGGTTAGACAATTAAGTTCATGAACTCTCCTAGAAAAAGTGCTATTCAGTTTGATGCTGAATGTCAAGGATCACCTTCGAAGTACTCCCCGTGGGAAGCCAGGCGCCAATGTCAGCACCTGGTCCACACTTTATTTTTTTTTATTGTCTTTATTATTAAATCATAGTTGTGTACAATAGTGCAATCAAGGGGTACAATGTGCTGGTTTCATATACAATCTGAACTATTTTCATCAAACTGATTAACATAGCCTTCCTGGCATTTTCTCAGTTATTATTTGAAGACATTTGTATTCTGCATTTAGTAAGGTTCGTCTGTACCCTTCTAAGATCCATCTTGACTTTCTAAAAGCACTCAGATTCTTAGGCACATATTTCCCCCCCAATTTGTTCTGCCTTCACTTTTTGCTCTTATGTTACCATCCTCATTGGAAATGTGCTGTGTCTGTGCATGGGCTGAATGCAACAGAGAGTTTGGATCTTAAAGCAGAGATGGGAAATTTAAGAGGTGAGAGCTGTCCACCTGGAGCCCGGAGTTGGAGTAAGGACCACGTGAGGTAACCGTTATGAAGGTGCTTTATAAACTCTACAAGTGTGTTTGGGTGATAATTGCTATTAATTTTACCAGGCCCACAGGGAAGTCCAGGCAGACTCATACTCCTCTGACCAAGGTGCTGCTGGCCCAGAAAATGCTCCTTGTCTCACCTCGTTCACATCACCGGCAGGGATAGAGGGTAACAGAGGACTCGGCTGACTCCAGCTGAGCCTTTACAAAATGTTTAAGAGTGTAATTTCTGAAGTCAGCCGGACCTGGGTCTAAGTCCATATTCCCTGATTGCTAAATATAAGGCCTAGAGAATATCATAAAACCTATCAAAAGCTCAGCTTCCTTGCCTGTAAAACGTGATAATAACAGTACCTGCTTCGTTGGGGTATAGTCAAAATAATCAATGTAAATCCAAGTGAATAGCTTAGCACAGTGACTATCACGTAAAATCAACTTACTAAGTTTTGCTTAGCATTATAGTCCCCTTAACATGTTACTCCTCGGTCTTTAAGAAAAAAATAAATCTAAACCAACAGACGTTTTCTTATGTGTGGCCCTTGATTGACTGTCAGGTACTACTGTAAGTTAATGGCCCTAAGGCAGGAAATCCACATTTTGATCTAATGGATAAATAATGAAGATGTAGAAAAAATATAATAACTTAGATTTAATATTCTGAGTAATTCACTCCCATCATTCAAGAAGCAGGAGAAGAGAGAAGAATACAAGTATTCCTGAAGTGCTTTTCGTGTGCTAAGTACTTTCCATTTCATTTTATCCTTGTCATGGCCTGTCTGCCACATGAACACTCAGGACCAGGTGAAAGGAATGCTGATGTGATTCAGCCACATTCTTGAGTCTCAGGGCAAGGCTGACACACACACGTCATATCCCATGTGTGAGGCTCTGAAACATGGGTGAGGATTAGTGTTGTGAGAAGTCGAAAGGAGGAAGATTACTCCTGACCAGGGAATAGGGAGGCGTCTCCGAAGCTTCTGAGACTTGAACAAGGAACAGGAATGTGACAGATAACAAAGGGAGGGAGAGGACATTCTTGGCAGAGGGAACAGCATGTCCAAGGCCATTGATTGTAAAGGTAGAGCTTGGGCTTAGGCAATACTTCTAATTGTCTAGTGTAGTTACAACATCCAGCACATGAAGGCGGCGATTCAGGGACAACATTCTCAACATTGTAGCCATACCAGACAATTCGAACCACTGGACCTGAAAATAGAATGGGCTTTGAATCGCAGGTTCAAGTTTGGAACTCTTTCTTGTAGGCCACAAGGTATGATTAAAGGTTCTTTCAACATTGGATGAACATATCATTAATTTTCCTCTGCTTTATGTCCACTAAAAAGCAGTGTTATTTTTTTCTATTCTTGATTAAAATCAGTGCCATTTGGTTGGCATCTCATAATTGTAGATTTTCAGAGATCATCAGATCTAGCTCCTGCCTTTTAGCAGGTACAAAGTACACCCCCATTTTATAGATTTGGCAAATAAAGTCCAGGGAAACAAAGTGACCATGGTACTTAGGGGTATAGGCTGAGTTACAATTCAGGTCTTCTGAAACTCAATTTAGTAATTTTTCCCAACATATACGTCACTCACTCTCTCACCTTATCTATTATGAAAAACAGCCAATTCCATTTCGGGGCCCATGCTTAGCAGTTAGGGCACTGACCACATACACTGGGGCTGGCAGGTTCAAACCCGGCCTGGGCCTGCTAAACAACAATGACAACTACAACAAAAAAATAGCCGGACAGTGTGGTGGGAACCTGTAGTCCCAGCTACTTGGGAGGTTGAGGCAAGAGAATCGCTTAAGCTCAAGAGTTTGAGATTGCTGTGCACTGTGATGACACAGAACTCTACTGAGGGTGACATAGTGAGACTCTGTCTCAAAAAAAAAAAAAAGAAAGAAAAAAGCAGCTGTCCCCTCGCCTCAACACTCATGTAGAAGATGTCCCAGAAAGAGTTGAGGTGAGAAACATGAACCCACTATCTTCTCTGTAAGTCCTGGCACCTTCATGCCCTTCACTGCACCAATCTCCAGTGCTAGAGACCAGACACTTAATGCATTGATGTATTTGGGGTGGTTAGCCATTTATTGAAAGTAGTTTTGATGATTCTCAGTTTCTGCCTCATTCTGTAGCCTGAGGGCCCTCCCTGCCTCCCTCATGGGTCCTCCAGAGGCTACTGTGTCTATACTTGGATCTTTCCCGATCCCCTTTGCCTTCCGCAGGTTGAAAAATGGGGACCCCCTGGCAGCCCTTTAAGGCATTTCCAGTTTGGGTCATGATTCTGGATTGTTTCCTCTTGGAATTCTGAATATCTCCACAGTCTGCTCAGAGATCTAGGTTTTAAAACGCAGGTTTTTTTCCCTTCCTACTGCGGGGAAAATACCTGAATGATTTGATTAGGGGCCAGAAAAGGGTACATTGCTCAGTTAAAATCACCCATCTCCAGGTGGCGAGGGCCCCTGGGGGGATATTTACAAATTTAAAAGAAGCCAGAGGTTTGGGATTTGTGTGTGTGTGTTCAGATTTTCCAATTTTTAGAGAGTGGCAGCTCATTCAAAAACCATGACTCTCAAGTGGCCTGTTTGCAACCAGGAACTAGATTTCATTCCCACGGTGTTTATGAAGCTCCTGAGCACCCCCCAGCATACACATATGCACACACATACACACCCGCTCACACACTCATACATCTGACTTAAAGAAAATGAGACCGCGTCCACAAAGCAGGTTTCTTTCTCTATCTTTTGGGCGTTATGTATTTTTGTCAGAAGATC
Organism: Arctocebus calabarensis; assembly: GCA_963573935.1. NCBI lineage: Eukaryota > Metazoa > Chordata > Mammalia > Primates > Lorisidae > Arctocebus > Arctocebus calabarensis. Next base: position 8,607 of record CAUYON010146154.1, read on the forward strand.
TTCAGGGTCCTAGTGGCTGTGCAGCAAGATGGCTTGATATCTACAAACATCACGAGTGGGACAGCTTACCCTGTAAAGTAGGAATAACCATGTGAGAGGTTGAGAGGTACATATTTTAAGCTCAATGTAACAAAGAGTTTATGATGCTGGACAATTAAGTCACCAGATGGCCAAGGGGAGGTCCTTAATATGGAAGGTGACCATAATAAAATTCAGCAATGAGGTTATGTAGCACTTTTTCTAGGATGAGATTGTGAACTTTATTGCTCAACCTCATACTTATAGTGGGTGAGAAGGGGATAGTGAGTGTCCCACCTTCGATGATATTCAAGCAGAAGCAGGGCAATGACTTTTCAAGGAACAGTTTTTTATACGGCCTGTGAGAAGTTCTTTCTACATCTGGGATTCCAAATCTTCCTTGGTTTTTCCAATAAGTTGACAGACTCAAATTTTAGTGATTAAATTACTAAATCTCAAGGATACTCCTTTGTACCTTTTTCCTGATGCATTGTAAATAGATTATAGAAATCATGAAACATATGTTTATCCTGAAAATATTTACTCTAGAAGTATAAGCAGCTAGCCCTTGTTTGATATAAATACATAACCCACAGATTTCTCATCCTACATTATTTTTCCTGGATCACCTCTAACATGTAAGAACTGCCTGAGAGGTGCCCTGAGTCACAGTCTGAGGCAGGTAACCAATAATTCATGAAGCAGAGATAAGGGAGTTTAAAGTGTCTCTAGAGCTGAGGCCCAGAAAGGAGAGGCTACATGTTGAGTTACCCACAGAGTCTTAGAGCTAGGACTAGAATATAAGTCTCCTGATTCCTGATCTAGAGTTGATCGTGTCATACCATTTGCAGTAAGAGGTTTTTTGGAGTATAAAAACATGTTACAGACTGGGCACAGTAGCTCATACTTGTAATCCTAGCACTTTGGGAGGCCAAAGCAGGAGGATCACTTGGGGCCTCAAGTTCTTGAGCAAGCGCAAGACCCCATCTCTACAAAAAATAGAAAAATTAGTTGGGCATGGTGGTGTGTGCCTGTAGTCCCAGCTATTTGGGAGGCCGAGGCAGGAGGATTGCCTGAGCCCAGGAGTCAGATGTAATGATGCTGCTGCGCTCTGGCTGGGCAACAATGAAATAAAAATATTGTACAGGAAAAAAAAATTGAAGAACTTCGGAAATTAAGGAATTTGCCCTCATGGGATTGATTACTTCCTTATTATTTTTAACCTTTTAATGTCAATAGGACCTACAATGATGTCCTATTTTTCATTTCTAATGTTGGTAATCTGTGTCTTCTCTCTTTTTTTTAAAGTCTGGGTTGAATATGATTAATTTTATTGATCTTCTCAGACAAACAGCTTCTGGCTTTTACCTATTGTTTTTCTGTTTTGGGTCTTGTGGATTTTTCTTCACATCTTTATTCTGTTATCTTTTTGCCTTACTTTAAGTTAAATTATTCTTCTAGTCACTTGACATGGGAGCTTAGATCGTCGATTAGAGACCTGTCTTCCTATCTAACTTACATTTTTAATACTGTAGAATTTCCTGTAAGCCTCTGTTAACACGGTGGTCACTGGCCGTGTGTGGTTATCGAGCACTTGAAATGTGACTAGTCAAGATAGTGTATCACAAGTATAAAATAAGCATCAGATTTTGAAACTTCAGAACAAGAAATGTACAATATCTCAATTATTTCTATACTGTTATACATTGACATAGTAATATTTGGGGTATATTGTGTTAAGTTAAACATAACATTAAAATTAACTTCTCCTATTTTCTTTTTACTTCTTTTAGTTTGGCTGCTAGACAAATTAAAATTACATTTTGTACAATTTCGCACTACATTTCTGTCAGACAGTGCTGCTCTGATCATTGTTTGAGCACATCATAACACATGGAGATTTCTTTTTATTCAATACAAAACATTTTCTAATTATTTTTTTTTACAACTTTCTCTTTGACATATGGGTTATTTAGAAGTGTGTTGTTTCATTTCCAAATATTAATCTTTGGTGATATTCCAGACATCTTATCGATTGATAGTTTAGTTTCATTATTATCAAAGAACAAGCTTTTTGTATGACTTTAATGCTTTTAAGTTTGTAGGTTTACAGGCCAGATTATGGTCACGCTCGGTAAATGCTCCCTGTGCACTTGGAAGGGCGTGTATTCTGCCGGTGTTTGATGGGAGGCTTCTCTAAAGAACAAGTAGGTCGAGCTGGTTGATAGTGCTGTTTACTCTTCCTTACTGATTTTCCATCTATTTGTTGTATTGATTAGTGAGACAGGACTACTGAAGTTTCCAAATATACTTGTGAATCCATTTCTTCTTTCAAATCTATCAGTTTTTACTTCATATGCCGTTTTTTGCAGCTTAGTTGTTAAATGCGTGCACATTTACATCATTTAGGGTTGTCCTTCATCGTTACATCTGTCCCTTTTTATCTCTGGCAATATTCCGTGTTCCAAGTTTGCTTTGTCTGATATTAATACAGCCCCTCTAGTTTTCCTTAGTGTTTGCCTGGCATCTGTCTTTTTCCTTTAATTTTAATCTATTTATGCCTTTATATTTTGAGTGGGTTTTTGTTTTTGTAAAGAGCATATAATTGGATCTTGCTTTTGTATCCAATTTGACCATCTCTGTCTTTTAATTGGTGTTTAGACCATGTATTGGGGTGCCAAAAAATTGCAAGAGATGTCATTTATGTATCATATATTATACATTTTTTTTTTTAAGCTGGGGTTGAACCTGCCACCTTTGGCATATGGAGCCAGTGCCCTACCCCTCTGAGCCACAGGCACTGACCTATGTATCATATATTATATTATGTATATATTTTGAGCACCTCTTGCAATTGCAGAAGTCAAATGTGAGTTGTATTCATTTTTTGTTATTGGTATATATTGAGTATTACAATTTTAATACAGTTTTTCCTTTCTTAAAATCTGTCTATATTTTTTTGGCACCCTCTGTATTTAATGTAATTATTGACATGGTTGAATTAAAATCCATCATCGTGCAGATGATTTTCTATTTGTTCTTTCTTCCTTTTTTCTTCTTTTTTGGCCTACTTTTGGATTGAGTATTTTTTGAGTTTCCATTTTTTTTTTTTGAGACAGAGCCTCAAGTTGTCACCCTGGATAGAGTGCCATGGCATCACAGCTCACAGCAACCTCCGAATCCTGGGCTCAAGCGACTCTCTTCCTTCCACCTCCCAAGTAGGTGGGACTGCAGGCGCCCGCCACAACGCCCGGCCATTTTTTGGTTGCAGCCGTCATTGTTGTTTGGCGGGTCCGGGCTGGACTCAAACCCACCAGCTCAGGTATGTGTGACTGGTGCCTTAAGCCACTGAGCCACAGGCGCCGAGCCAAGTTTCCATTTTTTTATGTGTACTTCTTTTGTTTTTTAGTAGTTGCTCTAGGTCTTAAAATATATATCTTTAATTAATTACACAGACCACTTTCAAATAATAGTAAACTGTTTCACATATAGTATAGAACCTTACAATAGTATACTACCAATTCCTGCCTCCCATTTGTGCTATTTTGTCATATAATTTATTTTTTTAGGTGTTATCAACCTTTTAAACATTGCTTTACCATTTTTGCTTTAAATCAGTTGTCAAATTTTTTCTTAAAAGGTCAGATAGTAACTATTTTAGAATTTTTATTCATTAGCCTTCATGGTGATTACTTAACCCTGTCACTATAGTTCAAAAGCAGCCATGGACAATATAAAATTTAAACTAATGATTATGACTCTGTTTCAATAAAATTGTAGTCATAAAATAGACTGCCCATAGGCCTCATTTGCTAAGATCTGCTTTAGTCAGATCTCTTTCAGAGCAATTTGAAATAAGGAAAAATGGCTTAGCGCCTATGGCTCAACAGGCTAAGGCGCCAGTTATGTACGCCTGAGCTGGTGGGTTCAAATCCAACCCGGGCCCGCCAAACAACAATGACGGCTGCAACCAAAAAATGGCCAGCGTTGTGGCAGGCGCCTGTAGTCCCAGCTACTTGGGAGGCAGAGGCAAGAGACTCGCTTGAGCCCAGGAGTTGGAGGTTGCTGTGAGCTGTGATGCCACCGCACTCTATCCAGGGTGATAGCTTGAGGCTCTGTCTCAAAAAATAAATAAATAAATAAAATAAGGAAAAATAAGTAGAATGATTTTCAAGTATTTCTTCTTTTTCTATTGTCTATAAGATTTGGCACAGTCTGTTTTTTGATGTTAACTTTTATTTTTATTTATAAATACTAGTTGTCTATTTTTTGAGACTTTGGAAAAAAACAGAAGTTAACTGATGACTCTGTACTGAACCTCAGAGTCAAGGCATTCTGTGATAGACATACTTTTATCTGACAATGTGAATGTTACTATTTTTGCATCATTATTATTCTTATTGCTCAATATTTCGGTGCAGCAGTCATCTGATTTATTTTCCGAATGTATTTATCTTCGTTCGTTCTTTATGGGATTTTTGTTTCTAGTTCTTACCTTAAACATTGTTATTGTTATCAAATTTTAAACCTCTTTAATTTTGTGAAGACAAAAAGTGGAATCCCAATAACACATGCATATGTATAGAGAAAATAAAAAAAAAATAAGGAATAACTCATTATATTTACTTTTACTTTAACCATTTTCAAAGATACTTATTTATTGTTATTGATCCAAGGTTCTATCTGGTATAATATTTCTTCTTCATGGAGAATTTACTTTAACTTTTTTTAGCACAGAACTTCTGGTAATGAATTATCTTAGTTTTTGCTTGCCTAAAAAATGTACTTATTGGGCAGCACTTGTGGCTCAAAGGAGTAGGGCGTCGGCCCCATATGCTGCAGGTGTCGGGTTCAAACCTAGCCCTGGCTAAAAACCTGCAAAAAAAAAAGTGTACTTATTTCTCCTTTTCTTTTTTTTTCTTGTAGAGACAGAGTCTCACTTTATTGCCCTCGGTAGAGTGCTGTGGTATCACACAGCTCACAGCAACCTCCAACTCCTGGGCTTAGGCAATTCTCTTGCCTCAGCCTCCTGAGTAGCTGGGACTACAGGCGCCCACCCCAACGCCCAGCTATTTTTTTATTGTAGTTCAGCTGGGGCCGGGTTTAAACCCAGCACCCTTACTATGTGGGTCTAGTTCCCTACTCACTGAGCCACAGGCACTGCCCCTCCTTCATTTTAAAAATCTATTTTCTCTGAATTGGCAGTGTTTTTGTGTCAACACTGACAAGATGTCACTTCATTGTCTCCAGGTTTGTATTATTTCTTATAAGGATACTGCAATGCTTATATTTGTTTTACCATATCTAAATGACTTTTTCTCTGGCTGCCTTCAAAATTTTCTCTTTATTTTTCATTTACAGCAGTTTGGGTATGTTTTAAGTAGGGGTGTGTGTGTGTGTGTTGTTGTTGTTGTTGTTGTTGTTTGTTGGTGTTTATCTCCTCTATTTTGTGTTTTGCACTGAACTTTTTAAATTTTTTTAGAAAGATGGGGTCTTGCTATGTTGCCCACACTGGCCTCAAACTCCTTAGCTCAACTGATCCTCCCAGTTCAGCCTCCTGAGTAGCTGGGATTACAAGCTCATACCACTGCACAGGCTCTGAATATTTTCATCTGTTGTTTTACATATTTCATTTTTTAAATATTCTTAGCCATTATTTCTTCAAATATTTCTTGTGCCACTCTCTCGTCTTCCTGTGGGATTCCAATTTCTCATATTTTAGACTGTTTGACATTATCTCACAGCTCTTGGATGTTCTAATTTTTTCACTCTTTTGTGTCTTTGTATTTCAGTTTGAATAATTTTTACTGACCAGTCTTTACGTTCACATGTTTCTTCCTTGGCTTTATTGGGTTACTGACAATCCTATCAAAAGCATTCTTCATCTCTATTACTGTATTTTTATTACTAGCATCTCCATTTGACTCTTTTTTATAATTTTCATCTCTCCAATGAATTCTCCATTTGTTCACACATGTCCAAATCAACTTCAGAAGTGCCACAAAGTACTCAAGAGTAGTCATGCTCTCAATTCCCTCAGCCTGCTGGCATGCTGAGAAGTAGTCTTAGGGGTGAGTCCATCTGTGTGTACCTTTTTGGAGAGAACAGCCTAGACAACAACCTGGAGATTCTCTGCTAGCATCACAGAATCTCAGAATTTCATAGCTTCTAAGCTTATAATGATGGACTCTTAGAAACTAGGGATCCAAACATATTTTCATAAGTTTTAGAATTGAATTTTCAAGGTCAAATAGCTCTAGCGATGGGAGACCACCAATGCACAAGGTAGCTGAGGCCAAAGAGAAGCTGCCTTCCTTCAGGTAGAATAATGTCGGTAATGTACCAGAAGGAAGCCGTTCCACACTCAGAGTGTCAAGGTCACAACAAAAGCAGAGATACCCACTAATCTAAAGAAGAAGAAGGAAGACCAATAAGCATTTGTTTTCTTTAATATGTTTGTAATGCTGTTAGGTAGAGTGTCTTAGCTTTTTTCTTATGAAAGGAAAAGTTTCTTTTAAAAAAAGAGTATCTCTTGGATCTGCACCTATAGCTCAGTGGCTAGGGCGCCAACCACAAACACAAGACCTGGCAGGTTCGAATCCAGCCTGGGCCTGCCAAACAACAATGACAACCACAACCAAAAAATGGCCGGGTGTTGTAGCAGACACCTGTGGTTCCAGCTACTTAAGAGGCTGAGGCAGGAGAATTGCTTGCACCCAAGAGTTTGAGATTGCTGTGAGCTGTGATACCACAGCACCCTACCAGGGTGACATAGTGAAACTTGATCTCAAAAAAATAAATAAATAAAAAATAAAAAAGAATATCTCTAAACTTCTTGAACATTCTTTTTCGTACATTTGCTTTTCCAATCTCTGTTTATAGTGGATCCTGATAATGAGACAGAATATTAGGAATTCTTTTAACTTCCCTAATCCTCCATGACCTCATCTCTACAGTTGGTTCAATATTTAATTTGGTTCCTTACTAGGCTTTAAAATGTTACAATGTGATATAACAGCTAATGATATCTTTAAGTGAAAAAAACAGGAAGTAGGACAATACGATAGTGCAATGTCATTTGTAAAGATGAATATGTGGGCTCAGTGCCTGTGGCTCAATGGGCTAAGGTGCCAGCCATGTACACCTGAGCTGGCGGGTTCGAATCCAGCCCGGCCCACCAAACAACAATGACCAGAAAAAAAAAAAAAAAAAAAGGCCAGGCGTTGTGGCGGCGCTTATAGTCCCAGCTACTTGGGAGGCAGAGGCAGGAGACTAGCTTGAGCCCAGGAATTGGAGGTTGCTGTGAGCTGTGATGCCACAGCACTCTATCCAGGGTGACAGCTTGAGGCTCTGTCTCAAAAAAAAAAAAAAAATTAATGTGTGTGTGTGTTCAGGGATGGGAGGATAATAGTTAATCTCTGCATGATATAATTGTGCATATGCTTGTTTTCTCTTTGCCCATGTATATTTTTTCTATAATTTAATATGGTTTATAGAAAACCAAAGTATATAAAAACTCCAAAGTTCTTTATGAATATAAAAAATGATTGTCATCAGTCCATGCAAAGTCTCCAATTGAATTTCTTTATTTATCTTTCCCTTTTATTTATACCAGTGGTTCTCAACTGGAAGCAATACCCCCTTGCCATCGCCCCTGGGGAACATTTGGCAATATCTGGGGACCCTTTTTGATTGGGATGGGATGGGATATTAATGGCATTGAATCCATAAAGGCCAGGATGCTGCTAAACATCCTGCCAAGCACAGAACAGACTGCCACTTAGAAGCAATTTAAATCCAACACTCTCTGCAGGCAAGCTGATGTTGAGTTACAAAGTGTAAATTTCATGTTATCATTTAATTAAGCAACATTACACTATAAAATATTGGATTTGTTTCCCATATTCTGTTGTTACAAATAATGCTACAAAGAATAATATCGTACACACATTCTTAGGAAATGCGAAAAGGTTTCTTCCAGGTGGATGCTGGAAAGCAGAGTATTTGGGCCAATCGATATTTCCATCTTTAGTTTTAACAGTAGCTGTAAACTTAGCAACATGGATGGAGCCTTAAAACAGAAACAAAAATGTTCCCTACTTTTTATCAAACTTTCCTCTGGGCATCCAAGGGGCTGTCTACAAATTGGGGTTCTCCCAACCCCCTCCTCAGGTTCAATTAATTTGCTAGAGCAGATCATGGAACTCAAATAATTTACTGTCACTTTGGCTCAGGGGACATTTTGTTATGGAGACATCATAGCCTGTGACACCAGCTTGGCTTTCCATGTGATGGATAAAGAGAAATTCTTGTTTCTCTCTCTCAGTGTACCTCACTCCTCAGTACACTTCAGGGTTGAAAGGGAGGGAAAGCCCAAGAACAGGGTGAAGAACTTATAATTTTATAAAATAGTAAAGGTTTTGAGATTTGTACTTTAGGTTTTATCAAATCCCTGCCTCAGCACAGCAGCACTGAAGTTACCCTGTGTCAACTAATAGGAAATAAGACCAACACTGCAAAACAGCAAACAAAAGAAAACATTTTTTTAATTTTTATTTATTTATTTTTTAATGTTTATTTTTTTATTTTTTTATTTTCACTTTGAATACATGTATTTTATTATTCTTCATTACTTTGTTCCCCCCCTATCCCCCAGTGGTAAGACAGAATTTATTTACAGAAAAGAACACAGAAAACACTAAAGCTCCTGGTAGAGGGAGAGAATTCTAGTGGGGAGAGAGAAGCTCTCTCCGTTTCTCTCCCGGTCTTTCCCCGTCTCCTCCTTTAGGCCTTTAGTCTCAGGGTATATACAGGTGTATGGGTTCCTTGGCCAGGAAAGGAATGAATACAGTCCCTTCCACCGGGGGCAAGGTGAGTGAATGTATTAATGAATGGACACTGTCCATTCATGGAATTGAGGCCTAGGAAATTCACAAGAAATTGACCTAGGCATAGGAAATGGGGGTTCCACATTTAGTCCTAAGTATAAAGTGAAGGAGACACCAAGGCACAGGTGTCTCCTCAGCAGTTGTCCAGCCTTTTTGGCTATTGGAGCCTCTGATGGGGGTTGGAGGCCCCCCTCCTTGCCTGTCATCCAGCCCGCTGGCTCTTCCGCTGGCTGCCACAGCACCGACACCGCCAAGGAGGAGGCAGCAGGTCCACCAGTTCCACTGAGCCGGCTAGGGCGACAAATGTCCTGCATCAATTCTCCCTCTCTGAGTAGAAACTGTAACTGTTGTTAGGGAAAAGGGGAGAAGACTCTATCTAACTGCTTCCTGCGGAATCGGGTGATAAGAGAAGAAGGCAGTTAGGGTTTCTCTGGAGGGAGAGTGAGACACGGGTTCATGGACTGGAACCATCTTTATTGCGTGTGGCTTGGTGACATCTCTGGAAAACATAAATCTGATTAGTGTAATCAGTAATAGGCAAAGGTAGAACAGCGTCAGTTCAGAACCACTTATTCAGGTGCTGAAAGAAAACCATATTAGGATTTTTCTTGCTGTTTCCTAAATAATAACTTCAGACCTTCTTTTGACTCACAAGTGTAGGTGGTCTGTGGTTGGCTGTCTTCATTGCCTGCCTCCATAGAATAATCATTTTTAAATATAGACATGAGTTAAAAAGAAGAAAGGGAAATACCAAGATGCCAAAAAGGAAATGGCAACTGCTCTCCAGAGTTCTAAGTGTATGAACTCACCATGAAATTTATGGGGGTCTCAGTACTGCTACTACTTATTCAGGGGCTGAATATGAGGCCTGGGATCTTAAAAGCCTTTGGATCCAGGATAAGTGTAAAGGCCAAAATCCTGAAAAGCTATGTCATTGAGAGAAATAATATACTCGCCCCTCTGCCAGTACATAGCCATAATACATAATACATTTTTCTACTTGGAACCTGAATGCAAATAAAATTCAAATACAATAAGAGTAGTATTTTCTGAGAAATCAAAATCCTTGGCTCTATGTCTTATTAGTTAGGAAGGCAAATTTATACTTTATTGCTGACACTGGCACTCCAAACTGAGGAGTTAACATAAAAATTGGTCTCAGTCTGGGGATACTCTTGAATCTTATTACAAAATGCTTTTAAAACTATTATGGAATTAGACCACATTGTCCAGGACACATGAGAAAATTCCCCCCAATGGTAAAATACAAAGGAAATGACTAAGTGGAGGAGTAGAACTTCTAGAACTTTATACAATAGAAAAGTCTGAAAAGACTACAAAATAAATTTCTTTTAAAAAATACAATAGAACAAAATGAAACAATAAGAAAATACTATTTTTTAATTAAAAAATAGAACTTATATGAAAAAATGCTTTTCTTGTTTCTAAGAATAATAGATGAGGTAAAAGTTATTTATCAGAAGAATATAAACACTCTTGTACTTACTGTACAGTCTTAAAGCACACATATTTATAACCATTTTTGTTTCAGAGATAATGTGGAATTTTAAACCCCTTTAGTTAATAACAGATTAAGCCCATAATCTGTACAACTATAGAAGATTTAAGCATTTTAACTAACTATCTTAACGTAATAGACATTGGTGGAACCCTATACTTGATATTTAGAATGCATGCTCTTTTTAAGAACACATGAAACATACCAGAATTATTTTCAGACTAGAAAAGTATTAAAACTACAAGTGTGTCAACATTATGCAGAAAACATTGGTTAGCCACCAGGGAAATAAAAATGAATCTCTATAATACAAAAATATAATCAAATATCTTATGAACTAGGAAATTAACAAAATTCATGTCTAGATAATTCATGGGCCAAATAGAAAATCAAAATGTAAATTTAAAAATATTTAGTACTAGATAACCATGAACCCATTGTATGATACAACTTGCCAGATGATAATACTATAGTTAAAGAACATGTAAGAGTGAAAAATAAGTACTGAAGCATTCAACTAAAGAAGTCAGAGAAAGAACAATAGAAATTCTAGATAGCAGAGAAGCTATATATATATGTAAAAAAACAAAGATTAAGAGATTACTAAAATGAAATAGAAAAAAATGAACAATAAAAAGAAGCGTTACAACTCAAAGCGTTACAACTCATATAACCAAGTTCTCAGATACATGCTCTAATGTTTTCTTCTGGTTTTGATTTGTTGTGTTTTGTTTTGTTTTGTTTGAAACAAGGTCTCACTTTGCTGCCCAGCCTAGAGTTCAGTGACAGGATCATAGCTCTCTGCAGTCGTATACTCCTGTGCTCATGCAATCTTTTTGACTTAGCCTCTCAAGCAGCTAGGAGTAAAGGCATGCATCACCACACCCAGCTCATTTTAAAAATTTTTTTGTAGAGGTGGGGTCTTGCTCTGTTCTCTAGGCTGTTTTGAACACCTGGCCTCAAGTGATCCTCCCACTGTGGCCTCCCAAAGTGATGAGATTATAGGCATGAGCCACACCTGGCTCTCTAATGGTTTTGAAGTTATTTGTTCTCATCTTTGATATTGTTTCACTAAAAAGACTAACTATAAAAGTTATTGTAGTGAAAATAAAGAATGCATTACCCAGTCAGTAATGCAAGAAAGGAAAATTCAACAATTAACTACTATACATATAGAAAAAAATACAACTGAACATCTTTCATCATACAAAAATATATTCCAAATTATATATTCTAATGAACTACATACATTTTAGAAAAATGTATCTTTATATTATTGAAGTAGAAAATAAATTTATAAACCAAATAGAAATTTCATAGGAGTAATAAGCACATACACACAAATGTTCTCATCATAATTAAATATGCAAATATTAAAACAACAATGAGATACCTGCATTTTCCTAGTAGAGAAACTAAAATTAAGAGGGCTAGCCCATGTTAAGTATTGACTTTGGTGCAGAGCAATTAGAACACTCATGTATCACTGAAGAGAATATAAATTGAATTGCTACTTAGTAAAACTTTCTATAGTATCTACTAATTACAAATAGTATGCTATGACTAAATGTATCTATGCATTCAATAATATTTACAGCATCTTCATTTATAATTATAATGTTTTCATCTTTAAAATAGCCACCAACATGAGAATGAATGAATTGTGGCAAAGAATAAACCCTGTGTACTCACAGCAACATGGGTGAATATCAACAAAATGCTGAACAAGAGAAGTAAATATTGTATGTAGAATATACATTTGCCAGTAGCTTCCATGGTTTGAATGTGCCCCCAGTATTCATGTTGGAAGCTCAAACCTCAGTTCAATGGTTTTGGAGTTTGATGTCTTTTGGAAGATCTTCAGGTTATGAGGGCTCTGCCATTATAAGAGGACTGGGAAGGGGGGGGGTTGTTTCTTTTGTTCTCCTGCCTTCTACCTTGTAAGGATTACTCATCTTGGAAGGATGTTGTATTCAAATTGCCATCTTGGAAACTGAGAACAGCCCTCACCATAAACTGAACATGCTGTTACCTTGATCTTGGACTTCCCAGACCCCAGACCATGAGAAATAAATTTCTCTTCTTTATAAATTGCCCAGTTTTAGGTATTCTTTCCTATCAGAACAAAGTGGACTACGACATGTACAAAAATACTCTGTCTGGTTAGAAGTCAGAACACTAGTAAATCTAGCAGAACGTATTCACAGGGAGGGGATACAAGGAGGCTTGCTGGGCTCATAAAGTTTCTATGCCTTTACATGTGTGTTGATTACACAGGTATATGGGTTTGTAAAAATGATTTAATGTAACAATATAATTTATACTTCAAGAAATCGTAAGCCAAATAAAACTGTTTATCAATTGGGTTCATTTAAAAAGTGAAAATACAAAGAAAATGATGCTTACTGAATGGCAAACTAAGAAGTCCCAGTAATTACCTTTTCACGAAGACAAAAAAAAAAAAAAAGAAAGACAAATAAACTACATGAAAAGAAAATAGCTAAAGGGAAGTTCCAGAGTACAACACAAGCTCTGTGGAGCACAGAAACCAAGGCTGACTGTACAGAAAAGGACAGGAAACACCTTGCCTGGACTGTTCCATTGTTCAGTCTGGGTCAGCTCAGAGCCAAGTGATGTCTCCCTGCTGGGGAAGATTGAGCAGAAGGACCTCAGTGTTCCCCATTATTCCACAGAAACTGCAGCCTTCATGACTAGGGATCCCTGCAGTCTTTACCAGCACTGAGCCCAATACGGGACAGGTACCCAGAGTCCATGCCGCCATAGTGCCCCTGAGCCAACACTGTTCCTTCTGCCTGATGGCCCAAGCTGCTGCTGTGGTGCTATTACATCCTAGGATTTGCGTTGTCATTGTAATGCTCTACCCTCTCAGGTAATGAGTAGCCATTATACCCCTCCAAACCTGAACCCCTGCTGCCACTACACCCTGTCTCTTAGAGACTGGCCTGCCCAGAACCCTGCCGTCCATGGGGCTGAGTTGCTGCATAGGCCAGAGTCTCCACTGTGCCTCATATTTCCAGAAGACTTACTGCCACAATGTCCTTCCCCCTCAGCAGAGCCCGAGTTGCTATGGCATCCTGCCTACCCAGGGACTGAAGAAATTTCTGTATAACCCAGGCCCTACTGCCTCATCTGCCACAGCACCTTACCTACCTAGAGCCTGGAGTTGACACTGCATTGATCCCTGTTCCCAGAAGCCTGAGTTTCTTCAGGGTCAACCTCCCAGGGACTGGACTTAAGTGCTGTGCTGTGCCACACCCTGAGACCTGAGCTGCGGTGCCATTCTGCCTTCCCAGAGCCTGGAACTGATTTTGTGTTATCTTCAGCTAGCCCCCCAGATTCTAGACTGTTCTGGCACCCCATCAATCTAGGGACTGGTTCCATCACTATGTTATTCCTTACTTGCCTCCAGGCCATGAGCTTTTGTGGCATTCCATCTTCCCAAGTGTACATTGCTCTGCTGAGTCACCATGTGCCCCACCCTCTTTGGCTGAGCTGCCACAGGTCTATGGCCACCCTAGGGCCAGATTGATGCTGCATCATGCACCGCACCGCGGAGCCTGGGTTGCCAGTGCAATCCAACATATCCAAAGACTTACCACCTCTCATCTCCATCCTCTATGGCTCAAGCTGTGGTGACACTCCTCTTTCCAGGAACTAGAGTCACTACTGTCCTGCACTTTGCTCCCATAGACTGAGCTATAGCTGTACCCCAGAATTCCTGGGACTTTATTGCCACTGTGCCATGATACATGGATGAGAGATATTTTAGAGACACACATATCCTGAGACCTGAGTTACCCCCACCTTCCACCATCTCTTCAGCCTCACCACTGCTCCAGCCTCTAGGTCCTGAGCCTCTAGGTCATGAACACAGATGCATCTCCACTTGCTCCTTGGAGCTGGCATCATAGTTGTACCCTATAACCATGGGACCAGAGTTGTTTACTATGCCCTTCCCTTTAGGACCTGAAATGCCAGATATCCTCTTCATTTCTGAGCTATACTGATAGTATTCTCTTCCCTGAGGGTCAAAGACATCATTACATCATGCAAGCCCAAGCCACTGGGGTGTGCCTGAGAGTCCCGGATCCTGGCTATTTAGGTGATCTGTGTATGCCTTTGCCTCAGCAAATATACATGCTCAATAGGATCTGGGTGCTATAGTAGTCCACAACCCTCTGAACTCAGGGACCCAGAATGGCATTGGCGCTGAGCATCAGTATCCTAGAACCTAGCATAACTGTCGTTGTCTTTGAGCCCACACGAGATTTGATGCCAAGAGGGATCCTATTGATTAGGTCTCCTCTTTGTAGGGAAAAGGAGAGCAAGAAAACACAAGAGCATTTGTTACTAAGGACCCCAAAAGTCCACAGTGCTGTTGTCATTGCCACAAAGACCTGTAGCCTTGACCTTTGATGCTCCAATTGACTTCATTGATTATGACCTCAGCTGATGAGGCTGCACAGAGACTACGCCAGTACACCATCCTGGAGCCAGAGCTTTCACACCCCACTCAATCAGTGCTGTTGCACTCACCAAAGGGTGAAAGTCTTTCCCCACCAAGTCCAATCTTTAAAGTCTGGAAGAAATGAATATTCCATCAATTGCACAGACATGAACACAAGGACACAGGAAATATGAAAAAGAAAAGAAGTATGACACCACTAAAGGAACATAAGAATCCCAAAGAAATGGATATTTACGAATTATCTAAAAAGGAACTAAAAATAATTTCCTTTCATAAAAATTATGAAAAAGAACCAAGCACAAATTATGGAACTAAAGGATACAATGAATTAAATGAAAAATGCAAGACAGAGGGTCAACAGCAGATTTGATCAAGCAAAAGAAAAAATCTCTAAACATAAAGACTGGTCATTCGAAATTTCAAGTTGAGTATCCCTAACCTAAAAATTCTAAAATCAAATCCAGATCCCAAATCTGAAACGTGATGCTCAAAGGAATTGCTCCCTGGTGAATTTTGGATTTGGATTTTTGTATGATGGATGCTGAATTGGTAAATAAAATGCCCAAACTATAACATCTAGGCACTCTGGTCATAAACATTTAAGATAAGGGATACCCAACCGGTATCCAATCAGAGAAGAAAAAAGAAAAAATGGAAAAAAAGGAGTGAATAAACGCTACTGAACTTAGAGGACCCCATTAAATTAACCAATATACACATTATGAAAATCTCAGAAGGAGAGCATAAATGATAAATATTATTTAAAGAAATAAAGGCTGCAAATTTTCCAATCTTGAGAGACAAATGGATATCCAGAACCATAAAGCTCAAAGGTCCCCAACATATTCAACTCAAAAAGGCCTTCATATAATAATCAAATTGTCAGAAGTCAGACGCAAAACTTGAAGTCAGCCAGAGAAAAATAACACGTCATATTTAAGAGAATCAGATTTCATAGACTATCACATATAGACTACAAGATTTGTCGCCAGAAACTTCATAGGCCAGGAGAAAATGGGATGATATGTTCAAAGTCCTAAAAGAAAAAAATGGCAAATAAAAATACTATATCCAATAAAGATATCCTTCAGAAATGAAAGAGAAATAAAGGCTACATATGCAATAGCTGAAGCAGGTCAACATCATTAGACACACCTTATGAGAAATGCTAACAAGAGTTTTTTGAGCAGGAAATAGAAGACCTATTGCTAACATGAAACATAAAAATAAAAATCACTAGTAATAGTAAATATATCATCAAATAAAGAATAATGAAATACTATACGATTGGTATATAAATCACTTATATCTCTAGCATAAGATTAAAAGACAAAACTATCAAAAATAATGATAGCTATAATAATTTGGTAAGGGATACACAAAAAATATGTAATTATAGCATCTGAAACACAAAAATGAAATGGGACTAAAGGTGTAAAATTTTTATGCAGTTGAAATTTAATTGTTATTAGCATAAAGTAGATTCTTTTATTTTATAAAATGTTCTGTGTAAGCCCCATGGCAACCACAAAGTAAAACCTACAGTAGCTACACAAAAGATAAAGAAAATGAAATCAAAGAATACCAGACAATCATCAATCACAAATAAACAAGAGAAGAAGAAAAGAACACAGTATACACAAAACAAACCACAAAATTACAGTAAGAAGTTCTTACCAACCAATAATTACCTCAAATTTAAAAAAAAAATGGGTAAAAGTTTTAAATGAAAAGACCTAAGAGTGACCAAATGGATTAATCAAAAACATACTCAACTATACGCTGACTATAAGAGCCTCATTTTACCTTTAAGAACACACATATGCTAAAACTGAAAGGATGAAAGAAATGTTTTCATGGAAATGGTAACCAAAAGAGGGCAAAGTGGCTATACTTACATGAGACAAAATAGATTTTAAGTTAAGAGCTGTCAGATGGGACAAAAAAAGACCATTATGTATGTAAAATTATAAAGAAATCAATTTAATCAAGAGGATACAATAATTGTAAATAAATATGCTTCATAATGTACATAATTATCTAAAATACTAACTGATCTAAAGGAAGAAATAGTCCACAACACAGTAACAGAAGGGGCTTCAATACCTCACTCTCAAAAACAGGTAGATTATATCTACCTATTTATTTGTGATTGATGATTATATCTAGACAGAAAATCAGTAAGGAAACATTGGACTAAACTCCACTGTAGAAAAAATACACATAATACACACATAATATTCCATCCAACATTAGCAGAATGCACACATTTTTTTCTCAAGCACATATGTAATATTCCCCAGGACAGATAATACATTATTCCATGAATCAAGCCATAAATTTTAAAAAGATTAAAGTCATATCACATATCTATAATAATCATATGAAGCTAGAAATCAAGTTCAATCAATCAACATGAAGAAAACTGGAAAATTCAAACATATGTGGAGATTGAATAACATGCTCCTGAATAATCAGTGGATAAACAAATCAAAAGAAACCTTTTTAAAAATCTGAGGCAAACAAAAATTTAATAACCAGTGGATAAACAAATCAAAAGAAACCTTTTTAAAAATCTGAGGCAAACAAAAATGGAAACAACAGACCAAACCTAGGGGATGATCATGTGATGTCGCTACCATTAATTCTTACTTTGTAGATGGGAAAGCTAGTAGACATATGCTCTGTGTCACAAGCTAATGAGACAGAATCAAGACTCCCAACAAGTCTTTAGGCTCTTTGTCGAAGGTCCCTTCTACCTCACCAGTAGTCTTCAAATATTTTCACTACAGAAACTTACCAGTAAAATATTGTGAGAAGCACCCTTAGGGATGATTATTTACAGATTTATAAATTATATGCATTTACTTCTAAATTAATTTTGGGTAAATTATTAAGCATACTCCAAAGTAAATATTAAAATGATTTGACAGCAAACATCTATACATTGAATTTTTATAATTTTTCCACGTACCCGGTGTTAATTTGTGCAGCCCTCTTTACTGAATACCAGTTCCAATTATTTATTGAAATGTAGCAAACCATCTCAAAACAGTAATATTTTGCGGCTTATAAAAAAAGAACTTACTTTATTAATATCTTTCATGAGTCTGAGCTCAGCTGGGTAGTTGCCACTCAGGGCTTCTCATGTGGTTGTGGTCAGATGGTGACTGGGGCCAGAATCATCCAGCTTGCTAACTGACCTATAGCATTTGGGCTGAGAAGACCACAGAGCAAAGCAGCTGAGGTTCCTCTCACAGCTCTTTCTCTCTGTTCTGTTTCCCTCCAACGCAATGGCTTTAGGGGCATTAAAATTTTTATGTGGTAGCTCAGAATTCCAAGGCATATAGTCCACAGAGTGAGATCCAGAAAGAAGTTTTCCTTTCCTCCCTTTTCTGAACTGAACTCTAAATTCATGCAGCATACCTATTGATTCTGTCACTTAGGCGTCACTAAGATGGGTACATATCCAAGGCAGGGGCAGACTTTGATGCTACTTCTTGATAAGAACATAGTCAAAGAACTTTCTGACATCTTTTAAAATCAATAAAACTAGAGAGTCTGAACTTTGGTAATTGTATTTTATGAAATAAAGTATATACTTCAGAACCAATCCATTTCATAAAATAAAATTACCAGAAAAAAAAAATAGCACTTCATAGTTCTTGGAGCTGCCTTGTGGCCACTCTCACAAATAATTGTACTGATACTTCTCCTCTTCTTTAATTCATTAAAGAGAAAGGGTACTCTTTCCCAGACACCTTAAAAC
The DNA here is from genome assembly GCA_963573935.1 of Arctocebus calabarensis. Taxonomy (NCBI): domain Eukaryota; kingdom Metazoa; phylum Chordata; class Mammalia; order Primates; family Lorisidae; genus Arctocebus; species Arctocebus calabarensis. The sequence continues at coordinate 27,290 of CAUYON010146154.1, forward strand.
TCTTCTGTCTCCTCATCTAAGCCTAGAGTAGCTCCCTAGGGATCTTTCTCCTTCAATTCAAAGCTGCCTTTACCCTGGGCTAAAGATCAGTTCTTTAAAATAGGCTGCTGATATAGATTTTTGCATTTTTTTCTCTTTCATTGAACTTTAATATAAATTATTGACATTTCACTAGTAATTACAGTGAACACTTTTTCACTATTTAGTACTCATCATAACTAATGCATTAGTCTCTGGGTTACATTTGCTTTCTCCAAAATAAATAACAAGCTAAAGAACAGAAATGTCAATGCTATTGCCATCTTACTTAATAGACGTAATTCTCCTTCAAACATTGCTCCACTTCCACGAAGACAAACTACGTAGAGCTTATGTAAAGAGTGGTGCCATGCACTTGTTCTTAGGGAGTATACTGATGACACTGCATCTGTTTCTCCCATTGCAGTTCTATTTTTCTCCCTACCTGATTTCTTGTATTTATCCTGTAACTTTTCTATTCTTTTTTGCTATAATAAAACTCTAATCAAACTCAAAAAGAGTCTCATCTTAGCGATGGATTCAATCCAGTGTATTCATATAAACTCTTCATATATAGCTAAATTTCTCAGCTCTTTCTTTGTAGTTTAATTATTATTTCAATATAATTGCAGATTCACATGCATTTGTAAGAAATAGTACAAGATCCTATGCATCCTACACTCCATTCCCTCAAAAATAACATCTTGCACAACTACAGTGTAATATCTCAGCTAGGGTTTTGATTGATACAGTCAAGAAATAAAACACTTCTATCTCCACAAATATTTATCATATTGCACTTTTACAGTAGCATCCTGTACCCACTGCCCTCGCAATGTCTAAAAAATTTGGCAACTACTGACAAATTGTCATTTTGTCATAATTTCACCATAAGAAGAGTGTAATATAGATGGAATCATGTAGTGTATGAGCTTTTGGGATTGACTTTTTTTTTTTTTGAGACTCTGTTGCCCTCAGTAGTGTGCTGTGGTGTCACAGCTCCCAGCAACCTCAAACTCTTGGGCTTAAGTGATTCTCTTGCCTCAGCCTCCCAAGGAGCTGGGACAACAGGTGCCTGAAACAGTGTGTGGCTATTTTTTGTTGCAGTTGTCATTGTTGTTCAGCTGGCTTGGGCCGGATTGGAACCCACCACCCTCCATGTATGTGGCTGGCGCCGTAACCACTGTGCTATGGGTGCCAAGCCAGGGATTGACTTTTTTTTGTGTGTGTGTGGAGACAGAGTCTCACTCTATTGCACTCGGTGGAGTGCTGTGAAGTCACAGCTCACAGCAACCTCCAGCTCTTGGGCTCAAGCGATTCTCTTGCCTCAGCCTCCCAAGTAGATGGGACTACAGGTGCCCGCCACAGCG
>CAUYON010146157.1:0-16524 GCA_963573935.1 Arctocebus calabarensis
GTAGTCCCAGCTACTTGGGAGGCAGAGGCAAGAGACTCGCTTGAGCCCAGGAATTGGAGGTTGCTGTGAGCTGTGATGCCACAGCACTCTATCCAGGGTGACAGCTTGAGGCTCTGTCTCAAAAAAAAAAAAAAAGAAAAAGGCTCGGCGCCTGTGGCTCAACGAGCTAAGGCGCCAGCCGCGTATACCTGAGCTGGCAGGTTCGAATCCAGCCCCAGGACCCACCAAACAACAATGACGGCTGCAACCAAAAAATGGCCAGGCGTTGTGGCGGGCGCCTATAATCCCAGCTACTTGGGAGGCCAAGACAAGAGACTCACTTAAGCCCAGGAATTGGAGGTTGCTGTGAGCTGTGATGCTACAGCACTCTATCCAGGGTGACAGCTTGAGGCTCTGTCTCAAAAAAAAAATAAAATAAAATAAAAAATTAGGAGTTTCTTACCTACCTGAGCACAGCCAAACCCTATCTCTGCCAAATATAGGAAGAGAAAGCAATGAGAAAACCCCAAAAGCAAGAAAGAAAGACAAAGAAAATTTCAACAGTGTGAACTTGCCAATATTGTCTTACCAAAGCCAAAGGTAGAAGGACTCCTTAGACTGATCTCTTGGCCTTGTTGGCCTCCCAGCCAGACCAGTGCTATGCCATCCCAGTACTCACAGAACAGAGAAAAAGAAAAGGACAGATAAAAAAAATTAAAAATACAGTTATATCAAACAAAGGAGAGAGAAAGAAGAGGAAAAAAGAAGAAAAACAAAAGGGGATGATATCTTAGCTGTTGTATGAATGATTTATATGGAAAAGATAAGAAAAGTAGAGAAATCTCTATTGAAAGAGAGAAGGTAGGAAGGGTATAGAATAAATGACTCTGAAGTACCATAACCAAAAATACAGGAGCCCTGACTCTTGATGAAAGTGAAAATGGAAATTAAGTATAGAACCAACCAAATTAGCTAAAACAAAACAAAAAAAGCTTAAAGGGCCAAAAACAGCAACAACCTCAGCAATAAGGGAAATAAAAGAAAAATACTAAAAAAAGAAAAAGAAACAAAATAAATATATATATATAAATAAATAAATATATATATATGTATAAATATTGCTGAAGGGAGCAACTATAATAGGAATGTTATATATATTGCAACATATTGCCGGAACACCAAGTGGCACTGTGGTTTTATGAGATGGAGAACACAATAGGAACTACTCTCTAGTTTCTGAGGAAGACAGATCCTGCCTTTCTGAGTTGCCCTCCATGATTGCTTGATTGTTTCTTCGGCATTCATCCCCGGCCAAGTTGGAGTCTTAATGCTCTCCCGAATCCTTAGGAGGCAAGTTTCACAGTGGCCCCTCACAATTTCCCCTGAGCTTGCTCCAAGAGTGGAATCCCAATATCCTCAGGTAGTAGAGTCAGCCATGCTTTAGGTCCCTTGGACAGACATACCCACAGGCCCTTCCCCCAATTGCAGTCAGCTGGCAGCTGGACCTTCCCTGTATGGTCTCCCTGCCAGCAGCCAAGCTAATGATAAATCCACTCCACCCTGTATTCAAACCTGGTTGCTGTACACTTTTCGAGTCTGCCCACTCTTCCAAGCTTTCCACTCCATGTGCAGAAACCTGAAAACTGCAGAAAGTTTTCCCTTCCCCAGACCTCTATTGGGGTCTGGCTGGTCCCCATCAGCTCCCAGTCACTTGTCTACTGAGTCAGTCCTCCACAGCTCCTGTATTATGGTTTTGTTATTCATTGGTGGGTGAAAATTGGTTTTGCACTTGGGGAAGTTTAAGGTAGGCAAATAAATAGAATAATAAATGGGGAAATTAACAAGTAGTAATAAAATGGAATAGAAGTGTATTAAGCAAGGAATAATTGGTAAGGAAAATAAAAGATGTAAATTAGATGATGTTAGCAGGGATAGTTTTTCTGATTTTTAAGATAATACCTGAAAGGTGAAAGGAACTCTATCATGTAAACCCAAGTCAGGAATCCTGAGAGATTTAGTAGCCAGTGAAAAGCTCTATGATACAGAAAGTTTATGACATGTTCTAGGAGTGAAAAGAAGGCAAATTTGATAGGGACATAAAGAGCAGAATGTACAATGTCTTGAATTGAATTTTATGGCAAATAGCATCCATATTCATGGTAAAATGTTTGCACTTTATTCTATTTGAAAAGAGAAAACATTAAAAAAATGTAGGTAGGGATTCTTAAATTGATATACACTCAAGTAATCTGGTCTTAACTTGTCATTTTCTTTATTTTTTTTTAATTTCTTTAATTTACATGAGTATTTTAGAGATTTTTAGCCCATTTACTTTAACTGGGATTTATTTTCTGTTGTTTTTTACTATTATAAAGTTTTTTTTTTTTTGTAGAGACAGAGTCTCACTTTATCGCCCTGGGTAGAGTGCCGTGGCGTCACACTGCTCACAGCAACCTCCAGCTCTTGGGCTTAAGCGATTCTCTTGCCTCAGCCTCCTGAGTAGCTGGGACTACAGGGAATTCATTGAATTCTTGAGACAACTTTTGAAATGTTCCTTGAATTTCTAATAACTTTATTTCCATTCTATTAATCTTATTTGCAATCCAAATTCTGAATTCAATTTGACATCTCAGCCATTTGTTTATGAATGGGATCTTCTGTTGTGTGGACCATGTCATTCCTTGGGGGAGTTGATCTACTGTGGTTATTCATGTTACCAGAGTTTTTCTGCTGATTCTGCCCCATGATTATTTTACGCTGTTTGGCTAAATGAGCAGATAAGGTGAAGTTTGGTTAGGGGCTCCTGGAGTAGTGATTAACTGGCCCTTTGCCCAAGAACTGGGACTGGTATCTGTACCTTTTCCCTTAGAGCTTTGCAAAGGAGCTGCACAGTGCTACGGCCTGAGACACTGGGGACCTGCTTGGTGTGGTGGGGATAAGTGGCTCTGTCTTGTTTTCAGCTGGTCTCTATCTTACCCTAGTGAATCAGTTTCTCTGGGATGAAGTCTCAGCTGTGAAGAAATACCAGTAATTAAGTCATCCTGCCCCCCATGAGCAATAACTAGAAAAGGAAAACCAAATTCCCACAATTTCCCACAATTACACATGCAGGTACCACTTTGGATAGTCCTCGGGTGATTGTTCCACTTCAAGAGATCCAGATCAATAGCAAAAAATAAATACAAAAATACTGAAAGCAATCCAAGAGGAAAAAAAAAAAAAAATCAAGGAAGAGGTGAGATTTTTCATTCTACAAAAAACTTTGAAATGGGATCCCTTTTTAAAAAATTCTAACTGGCACAGAGGACTGGATAGATAGGACTCACACAGGACTTTGTGTTCTAAGACTTTAAAATTTTAGAACAACACCATAAAATTAAATTAATACAAAAAAGAATGACAATCAAATTAGAGAATTAGGAATGTTCTACAGATTTTTTTTTGCAGCCAAAATGATCTTAAAGGGGGGGAACATTATCGGGCAATGTTTATGTAACAACGAAAACAAAATAAAGGTCTGGTGTGCTTGTTCACACCTGTAATCCTAGCAGTTTGGGAGGCTGAGGCAGGAAGACTGTTTGAGGCCAGGAGTTTGGGATCAGCCCGAGTGAGAGTGAGATGCCATCTCTATAAAAAATAGAAAAATTAGCTGGACATGGTAGTGTGTACCTGTAACTCCAGCTACTGGGGAGGCTAAAGCAGGAGAATCGCTTAAGCCCAGAAGTCTGAGATTGCTGTGAGCTACGATGACACCATTGAACTCTATTCCAGATGACAGAGTAAAACTCTATCTCAAAAACAGCTAAAATTTAAAATTAAAAGAAAAGGAGAAACAAAGTCAGAGAATTTACATAAACTGATTTTATGACTATAAGACCACCACAATAAAGACAGAGAGGCAATACCACAAAGGTAGACACACAGATTAATAAAAACAAAAAGAGCTCAGAGGCTCGGCACCCATAGTTCAGTAGTTAGGACACTGGCCACATACACTGGGGCTGGCGGGTTCCAACCCAGCCTGGACCTGCTAAACAACAATGACAACAACAACAGCAAAATAGTCAAGCATTGTGGCAGGTGCCTGCCTGTAGTCCTAGCTACTGGGGGTCTGGGGCAAGAGAATCATTTAAGCCCAAGAGTTGTGGTAAGCTGTGACACCAAGGCACTCCACCAAAGGTGACACAGTGAGACTCTGTCTCAAGAAGAAAAAGCTCAGAAATAGAGTTACACATACATGACCAACCGGTCTTTGACAATGCCTAGGTAATTTAAAGAGTGCTGGAAGAATGTCCACCCTTACCTCATAGTGTACATAAATATTAACTCAAAATGAATCACAGACCAAAAACTGAAATAAATTCTAGAGGAAATATGAGAAAAATCTTTGCATAATAGAAATATGTAGGGTAATTAATATTTCTTAAATAAAACACAAAAAGTTTAAGTGTTAAAAGAGAACTTGATATACTGGACTTTAAAAGTAAGGAAGTCTTGCTCTTCCAAGAACTTCCAATAAAGTTCTTTATTCTGTATGTGTATTGAGAATTTACTATTTACTAGAATTTACTATTCTCAATACACATATACAATTAAAAACTTGTATATAGATTTTAAAAAACTCTTACAACTTAATTTTAAAGAAATCTAATTTCTTAAATGGGCAAAATATTAAAACAGACATTATGGAAGAAAGGTATATGACTTGTCTATCATAAGCATATTTTTTAAATGCCCGAGAGCATTAGAAGATTACAAGATAAAACTCTAATAAGATACCACTACATACCCACTAAAGTGACAAAAATCAAAAGACCACCAACATAAAGTATCGCTGAGGATGTGGAATACTGGGAACTCACACACGATTGGTGGAATGTAAAATAGTACGACTTTGGAAAAGAATTCCAAAGTTTCTTATAAAGTTAAATATGTATTTACCAAATGACTCAGCCATTCTATTCCTAGATATTTATCAAATTAAAAAACAAAATACGTGTACAAAGACTTGTGAACAGGCCAGGCACAGGAGCTCACACCTGTAGTTCCAGCACTCTGGGAGTCCGAGGTAGGAGGGTCACTTAAGACCACATGAGTGAGGCCAACTTTGGCAACACAGAAACACCTCCAACTCCACCAAAAACAATGTAAGAACTAGCCAGGCATGTGGGCAGGCACCTGTAACCCCAGATACTAGGAGGCTGAGGGGGAGGACTGCTTAATAACAGTCGCATACCAAGGAGGAGGTTAGGACTAACCCCATGGTGGTCTTGTTGGTTTTTATCTGTCTATGCAGCACAGAGCTGCAGTTCCGCCATTCACGACTTGTGTTAATAGGCCCTTACCCACCCACCCATCCGCGACACTTTCACACGTGAGCACTCTTGGATCAGCAGGTCTTGACACTTCCCTTACAGACAGCAATGAGTGGCGGTCTCTTCTCCAGAAAACCTGATGTTCTATTTTTCCCTAAGTGGTTTTTTTCTTTTCTTTTTTTTTTTTTTTCAGTTAGTGTCTCATTTTGTCACCCTCGGTAGAGTGCCGTGGCATTACAGCTCACAGCAACCTCTTGACTCCTGGGCTTAGACTGCCACAACGTCCGGCTATTTTTTTGTTGCACTGTGGCAGGGGCCAGGTTTGAACCCGCCACCCTTGGTGTAGGGGGCCGGCGCCCTACCCACTGAGCCAGAGGTGCCACCCAAAGTAACCTTCCTTTTTTTTTTGCAGTTTTCGTCCAGGGCCAGGTTTGAACCTGTCACCTCTGGTATATGGGGCTGGCGCCCTACTCCTTTAAGCACAGGTGCCGCCACGACCTAGTCAGTAAGCAATGTACTTGTGTTTGGTGAAGATCAAGGATGCTGCACTAGAAACACAGGATATTTGATGACTTACTTTTTGTTCTCATAATGCAGACACAAATACGGCAAAGAGGCAATATGACTTGTTGGCAACTGAGACAGAGGAACAACTGACAGTGTAAGATTCTGAAGAAAACGATGAGGGTATTTTCACTATTTCAGATGGTGAACAAGAATTCACAAAGGTGGAGTGTGAAATTACTCTTTCTGAGTACAATGGCGAGGGGAAGAGTACAAGGACGGAGAAGAAGAAATGCGGAATGTGGGCGCCCGGCTGTGAGACAGAGCAGCCTGCAGCCTAGACGCTGGTGCCACCAGGCCTGAGAGGGGCTCACTACCAGTGAACCGGCAGGGCAGGCGACAACCAGCTGACAGCACGGGGACTCGACCAGGAACACACCGGGAAGAGAACCGGAAACCACGGGGTGCCTTCCAACTATTTAACTAATACTGAAACCCTGGATGTTAATTCAGGGTTACAAATTTGAAACCACATCTAGTCAAAAATCATGTGAGAATGTATTCATCCAAAATTCTGGTGATTTCAAGAAAGAAGAAATATTAGGACTAATTGGAATTCTTCTAAATTGTGATGTGTACTGGCAAAATAAAGATAACGTCTGAGATTTTTTCAGAGAGAATTTTCCAGGTTGCCATGCTACGTTTTCAGTGCACAGAATGCTGCTCCTGCTGAGATGCCCGTGCTCTGATGATGCCGAACATGTGACACTCAGACACAGCATCGAGCTCACTCCCGTTCCAGAGGTTGGACTAAGGTCATAAATCAGCTCTCACTACACCACACTGCTGAGAAATCGTTGACTTCTGACAGGCGCTGTCCAGTCGCACGTCACACACAACTAAACCTAGGAAGGGTGGAACTGCAGTCAAGCTCTTGTGTGATTCTTCCACAAACTACTGTTTTTCAGAGGAGCCATATGCAGGGAAATCAGAGAATCTTCTGAGAAATTACAATAGAGACTTAAAGACTGTAAGAAGACTGGTTCAGAACTGTCATTTGGATCAGTCTGAAGACATATTACCATGGACAGAAAGAATATAACCACAGTAGGTACTATTCACAGTGTTAAAAGTGATTTGCTTCTTGAACTCAGGCCGGCATTGACCAAAAACTCTCAATCTGGTTACAGTAAGGTTTGCCCCCCTCTCTATGTGACATTAGTAAGGTAAGTTGCAAAGACAACAAAGGCAGTTACAGTACTTTGCACACAGCATGAAGACACAGGTGACAGGGAATAAGCCTGATGTAACCCTCTCCTACAGTGTTTCTGAAGCAGGTGCTGAGGCACTTGAGAAATGCAGAGAACATACTCCTCTTGGGGTTGGCCCCTGGCAATTTTCTCCAACATCACTGACATTGCAGCATACAATTGTCATGTGATTTTTCTGGAAACAAACAGCAGCTGGTTGCAACTTGGCAATTTCATTCAGAAGAAACAATCAGGAAGAAAATACTTTTTGAAAGATTGGACATGATAGCTCTGTGAAGAACACTTAAGGTGTGCTCAAAATATGCATATTCTCCACAAAAAGTGCACAATGGCCATGAATCTTTGTGGACACAAGCACCATCAAGCACAAGGTGTGGTGACGAGAGGAACAGTTCATACCAAACCAAAGGTAAGAGTTCCGAGACAAGCCGTAGAAAGCTTACCCAGAAAAGGTCACACAGCCTTTGTTCTCCTGAGACATAGAAACAGACGCAGGCAGGCAAGACAGCAGTAGATGCGTCCACCCAGCCACGCATCAGGAAAAAATACAGCAAAAAGAACATGCAGAGAATGTGATTAAAGTGTTGTTACTTGTACAATGACATGTAAAATATATAGGTTTTTAAAGCAATTATAGTACTAGTTATTCTGGGGTCAGGGAATGACCCCCCCAATTGGGTGTTTATTAGGCCAAAATTGGCCTTGGTATGTGACTGTTGAACCTAGGAATTCAAGGTTACAGTGAGCTATGATCACACTACTATGTACTCCAGCCTAATTAACACTGACCCTGACCTGTAAACAAATATTCACAAAATTTTTACTCATAACTACCAAAAACTGGAAACAACTCAAATATCCAACAATAGGTGAATGGAAAAACAAATGGTGGGATATGAATAAGCAATTCAAAAGAATGAATATTTAGTAATTATGGTTTGGACGTATGGCCCCTCCAAGTCTCGTGTTGGAAGTGATCCCAGTGTTGGAGGTGGGCCAGGTGTCTGGGTCACAGGGTGGGTCCTCAGCACGGCTTGGTGCCTTCCCACATCAGTGACTGAGTTCTCACTTTACTAGTTCACACGAGAGCTGATTGTTTGAAAGAGCCTGGAACTACCTCTTCCCCCTCCTGCTCCTCTTTCACCTTCAAGCTTTGACTAGAAGCCCCCAAAGTGCTCACCAGAAGCAGGTGCCAGCACCACACTCTTTGTGCAGTTTGCAGATCCTTAAGTCAAAATTATTTTCTTTATAAACTACCCAGTCTCAGATATTCCTTTCTTAGCAACACAAAATGAACAAACACATCTTGGTACACAAAATAATAAAAAGCTAGACACCCAAGAATCTGTACTGTCGTTACATTTATATGAAATTCTGGAAAACTAATCTGTAAGGACAGAAAGCAGATTACTACTCTCTTAGCCGCAGCTTACTTACTCAGGCTAAGTGAAGAGGAGTTACTACAAAGGGCCACGGGAAAACTTTCCGGGAAGGCAGAAATGTTATACCTTCACTGTGACGGCAGCACCGAGGAGACGGCTATTTGCTAAGACTCACTAAGCATGGTCAGGTGTGGCGGCTCACTTCTATAATCCTAGCACTTTGGGAGGCCCACGCAGAAGGACAGCTGCAGGTCATGAATTAAGATTAGCCTAAGCAACAGGAAGATCCTATTTTCTATAAAAAACAGAAAAATCAGCTAGGCATGATGGCTCAACCTTGCAAGTCCCACCAGCTCAGAAGGCTGAGCCAGGAGGACCGTGTAAGCCCAGAAGTTTAAGGATGCGGTGAGCTCGGATTGCACCACTGCCCTCTGGTCTGGGAGACAGAACAAGAGCCTATCTCAGAAAAAAAAATTAAAACACAAAAACACCAACCCCTTCCCCCAAATTCACATCAAGCTAAACACACAAATTACCTTCATAATTTTAAAATTCTTTTATTCCAAGAAATACTCAACTTAAAATCTTTCCTTATTTGCCACAAAGATTAATTTTTCTATATTCTGTAACTACCAGTATCATCCTAATTTTTTTTCTATTAATACTGTATTATACCCTTGGATCTGTGTTGCTTATCAACACTTGTGGCAACTGATAAATATTCCCTGTAATTTTTAAAATTTGCAAGCAATCAATAACAAATCTTCAAAGGTGATATAAATAAAACTTACAATAATGTTTACATGACCTAATGTTTAAAGTACCTACTTTAATGCTGTACTTGTTCACTTTATGTTTCAGTGATAATCAGGCCTAAATAGTGATTCCAGTACTTTATTTAAAGTATTGTCACAAAGGAACTGACTAAGGAGAACAGGAAGGTGCAGGGTATTCCCTTAAAACAACTTGGGAAGGGCGAGGGGGACGAGAGGTGGGAAGAGAGGGAGGGAGGAAGACTAAAACTACCCCTTTTGTAGAATCATTTCATTCTCTTTTCTGACAATCGATGAAAAAGAAAGACTGGGCGGCGCCTGTGACTCAGTGGGTAGGGCACTGGCCCCACAGACTGAGGGTGGTGGGTTCAAACCTGGCCCCGGACAAACTGGAACAAAAAAATAGCCGGGTGTTGTGGCAGGCGCCTGTAGTCCCAGCTACTCAGGAGGCTGAGGCAAGAGAATCACCTAAGCCAGCAGTTTTCAACCTGTGGGTCGTGACCCCTTGTAACAATAAAAATACATACTGCATATCAGATATTTACTTTACAATTCATAACAATAGCAAAATTACAGTTATGAAGTAGCAATGAAAATAATTTTATGGTTGGGGGTCACCACAATATGAAGAACTGTATTAAAGGGCTGCAGCATTAGGAAGGTTGAGAACCACCAGCTAAGCCCAAGAGTTGGAGGTTGCTGTGAGCTGTGATGCCACAGCACTCTACCGAGGGCGACAAAGTGAGACTCTGTCTCTAAAAAAAAAAAAGATTTCAAGCTACATTAGCCAAAGGAACTTAACAAAAAGAGGAAGGTGCTGAATATTCCCTGAAGATCCCTAAAATAGGGGGTGGGAGGGCTAACTCTACCCCTTTCATAAAATCATCTTAGATCCCTTTTCCTGACACAAGGCAGATAAAACTCCAATTTCTCCTCTTCCATATGATCAGTGAGGAAAAAATATATATTATTTAAAGCCACATCAGCCCCACCTCCAAGAACCTACACAGTTATATCCTGAATTCAACACTTGTCCTAAATGCTCCGATAACAAGAGGCCTGCGTGTCCAGCTGCCTGGTTTCCTCTGGAGCGTAAATTCAGGACTTTAAGCAAGTTTCTCTTTTGCTCATTCTTCCACCTTTTCTGCCTCTTGGATATCAGCTCTACCCTCCTCTCAAGGTTGTTCTTACCGTACCCAGATTTGCCCCACATTACTTCTTCCAAATACCGGCACTGCCATGAATAGTATACAGAGTTTTTCACAAATAGGTGTTTATCAAAGGAAAAGCATACAGAGGGGATATTTAGGTTATACAATATTTAAAGTTGGGCCATGACCACAACATATCATGCCCTCATGTGAAGCATCGTGTTCATAAATACAAAAACTCAGAAAGAAAGTGCAAAACCTGCCTGGGCGCCCTAACCCTTGAATGGAGCTAATGTCTAATACGTTACACTAGCAGGCTCTGCACTGGTAACTAATACAATTAATTCAGAGTGTGTCCTTACTAGGAAGGTGTTCTAGCGATTTCTGACCAAAGCTAAACAATATACTAAAGAACGTACTACTAGGAGACAAATATCAAGTGAGCTAAAATTGTGCTTCCCAATCTCATCATGGCATACACATAAAATCTTTATTCATCACAGTAAGAGTCACAGTGGCTCTCAACCTTCCTAATGCTGTGATGATTTTCATTGTTACAGAGGGGTCACGACCCATGGGCTGCACTAAGATAAAGGGACAAAGCTGCAGGTCTCCACCACCCAGTTCCCCCACTGACCCCCTGGGGCAGCTCAGCAGATGGGAACACTGATCTAGCAGACTCTCAGGCTAACCAGCACGGTCTCCAGAAGTTCATCCATATGGCCGAACACTGGCAGAAATAAACCAGCTTAAGGAAAACAATGGTTTATTTCTGATGTTCTAACCTACACATCTTAGACAAACCCTGAAACATCAAGGCCCAGTTCATCTCCACTATGAGGTTCATAGTCAGCTACACTGTGAAGCCTTCACATCTGTCCCTCCTGTTTCCAATCACCTTTATTTTTATTAAAACTACCGCACTGTCTATAGTTACTGGTAGCTGCATTGTTTACATTACTAAATTAAATACCCTCTGAATGCAGGGATCTTGTTTCATTCATTTTTATTTCCCTTTGTTCCATAATACTGAAAAAAAGTAGTTTGTACAATATGTGTTCAGTCTGAACTCTACAGCCCATGTATTTTTTTCATCTACATTTCAAAATTGAATTTAGTTCCAAGCCTCAAATATCTCACTTTTCCAAAGTTTCAAAAGCTCAATAGGATATAGAAAAATGTTAGCATTAACCCCACACTCTCAAAATTTACAAGACGAAAGCAAATGTCAGCCAGTATGGAACTTTAACAACCAAGTACCATTCGGTGCCCGTAGCACAGTGGTTATGGCACTAGCCACATACACAGAGGGTGGCGGGTTCAAACCCCGCCCAGGCTTTTTTTTTTTTTTTTTTTAAACAACTACAACCAAAAAATAGCCAGGCATTGTGGCAGGCGCTTGCAGCCTCAGATACTTGGGAGGCTGAGGCAAGATAATTGCTTAAACCCCAGAGTTGGAAGTTGCTGTGAGCTGTGACGCTACAGCACTCTACCGAGGGTGACATAGTAAGACTATCTCAAAAAAAAAAAAAAAAAAGTACCAATTCCTTTATTCCAAGCAAAGATAATGTTCCCAGAACTCCACAAATAACTGAAAACCACCCTGCTTTTACCAGCCATAATCCCTGACAGTAACTTTGAACTGCCCAGGAAAACGAGGAAGCATTTTAAATTATTTTTACTTCTACTGAAAAATTTCAGCCAATGAGAATTCTCATTACACAGGAATAAATATGCATTTTAATCACTGGAATTGCCAGTTTATAGGCCTTCTCCTTAAATTTGTCAATGTATCTGAAAGCCGTTATTTCCTTATTTAGAATAATTTATATTTTCATTTTCTTCTTTCCTTTAAAAGATATTTAACTTTTTTTTTTTTTTTTTTTTGAGATAGAGCAGAGGTTCTTACCCTGTGGGTCACGACTCCTTTGTAACAATGAAAATACACCAGGGCATTAGAAAGGTTGAGAACCACTGAGACAGGGTCTCTGTCGCCCTGGGTTAAGTGTCATGGCGTCACAACTCAGAGAACCTCAAACTGCAAGACTCAAGTGATCTTGCCTCAACCTCCCAAGAAGCTAGGACTACAGGTGCCTGCCGTGATGCCCGCCCAGCTAAGTTCTCAATTTGTAGTAGAGATGGAGTCTTACTCTTGCTTAGGCTAGTCTCAAACTCCTGAGCTCAAGCAATCTACCCATCCTGGCATCCCATATTTAACTTTTAATTACTAGTAAGTAAATAAAAATATAACAAGTGAATAGACACTTAACTACCAACATGGATTAGTATATCAAATTAAATTATATACAAGCACTATTCCCAAAATATTCATTGAAAATATGCTTCTACTCTTTCCCTGTGTTTCTCTGACCCTTGTTTAAAATACCAGGTGCTAAAGTTAAAGATTTATTTTTTGCACCTAAAAAGCCTCAATAAACGTTCCCAGTTACATAATATTCAAAAACCAAGATGTATATGTATGATACTCATGGGAGTAGTTTCAAGTTTGAAAAATCAGTTCAAATTTATAAGAAGATATTAACTCTATAGTCTGTGGCTCACTGCTAGCTGCAATTGATACTGCATACCATCTAGTGTCCAGGTTTCTCTGCCATCCACGTAGCATCTCTACAATCTGTAGCCTGATATGTAGCTAACATGATCATCCTCCTTTTCACCCACCAATACCTTCATTCATGCATATTTGAATGTTGAAAGAAACATGCATGTACCTCCCAATCCCTCTAGTTATTTCAAAGCTGGTCCAGCTGCCTTCCTCAATACACTATTCAGCTTTCAACCTCTCAAAGTCTCTATTACTATTTAAATAAAGAAAAGTAACAGCCTCACCCAGTGGCTCATGCCTGTAATCTTAACACTGGGAGGCCAAGCTGCGAGGATCGTTTGAGGTTAGGAGTTCAAGACCAGCCTGGGCAAGAGCAAGGCCCCATCTCAACAAAACCCAGAAACCTTAGCTGGTGTGGTGGTGTGCCTGTCGTCCTCGCTGCTTAGAAGGCTGAGGCAGGAAGATCACTCAAGCCCAGGAGTTAGAGGGGCCAGGGAGTCAGGATGATCCCAGGCACTCCAGCACTCCTACTCCTGCTGACCCAGCTCTCAAAAAAGTGAAAACAAACAAACAATAGTGTCACACTCTGTAAGCATCACGAACATGTAAACACAAAGAGGTGGATCTTTGCCTTTTGTGATTCTGAAAAGGAATACAAAGAAAGTACACAGGCTCCAGGAGCTCCCCTTACCAAATCCCAGATCCCCAAGTCCCTTATATAAAATGACACAGTATTTGCATATAATCCTTATACATTCTCTGTGGACTTTAAATCATCTCTAGATAATTTACAATACCCAATACATTGTAAATGCTATGTAAATACTTATTATGTATTTTTTAATTTGTATTTTTTACCCCCCCCCCAAATATTCAATTCACACTTGGCTGAATCCACCCAATAGGAACCCATAGATGTGGATTGAGGCCAACGATACATTGTTCTAACATAGGAAGGGTCAAGAGTGAATTCACTGCTGTCCTACTTTGTCCTGCTACCATTCTGATACTTCTATATTTGATAAGAAAATTTATTTTTTGTGTTATAAGCTTCAACTGAAATACATCAGGCTATTTTGGAGACAGTTAAAATATTCAGTATTTTTCTGATAACGTACATCATTCGTTAGTCATTTTCATTTTTAGACGAAAGTTAACTCATGCCTGTAATCTCAGCACTTTGAGAGGTTGAGAAGGGAAGGTCACTTGAGACCAGGAGTTGAAGATAAGCCTGAGCAACACAGCAAGACCCTGTCAGGCGGGGTGATGGCACCTGTAGTCCCAGCTACTCAGGAGACTAAGGCACAAAGATTGCTTGAGCCCAAGAGTTTGAAGTTGCAGTGAGCTGTGATGATATCACTGCACTCCAGCCTGGACAACAGAACAAGACCCTGTCTCAAAGGGGCGAGGGAACCCTGCAAATATGACCAAGTCTTTATTACCATAAAGTCCATTCATTCTGTTATAATTTCCGTACCACCTTAGAAACTTAAAAATTAACTACAGTTTGTCATCAACTCTTTTAGGTTAGATAAAATTATTCCTTTCTCTTCTTGGTTGGAAGGTTGAGAGGAACAAATATTTCAAATAGTTGCTAAATTTACTGATATTCTATGTCATATTGTTGAACCCCTTATAACAACTGTCCAATAAGGTTCTTTTTGGTGTAAAAGTGTATAGTAGAATATCAGGTATTTTTACTTTGAAATTTCACATCAAAAGTATGTTTTTAAATGGCTAATGATAAAACAATTATTGTTTGGGGTTTTCTTCCTTTTAAATATATTGTGGTTATGTTTTAAAAGGAAGAGAAACATTGAAAAAACATGTCTTACCTTTTAGGCATACTTGAAACATTGTATCAACAGATTATGCTTCAAAATAATCTGGGGAAGGGGAGAAGAGGGCAGGGATATAAATCAAACAAGACTGGCCACAAATCATAATTGTTTTAATGGTACATAGTTCAATAAGGTGAGCATACAACATTATTTCTCTATGCCTGAAGTTTTCCACATCTGTGAAAAAGAAAAGAATTGGACTCATTAAATTCCAATGTTTCTGCTAGTTCAACTTTTTTAGAATTCAATTGACTATGACATCTACACTTTGAACTGGATTTAACAATTCTAGGTATAATTCAGAGTGCAAGTATAGCTAAATCTGATACAATTAATGGAAAGATGTTCATAACTGTTACCAAAATTACAGTACTAAAATGTATTCAGCTCAGTGGTGCCTGTAGCTCAGTGAGTCAGCCCCATATACCGAGGGTGGTGGGTTCAAACCCGGCCCTGGCCAAACTGCAACAAGAGTATTCAGCTCAGCAATGACCTGCTTCCTCTGTAAGTCCTGTTTTTCATTCCCTACCTTTTGGTCAAGCATTACCTCTCTTGACCTTTCATTCTTTACAGATAACTTCATCAAAGGAAATAGAGCCCACCAAGCTGAGTCTGCTCCAGTTTACCTACCCTGATGCAGCTGACGTCTGACGGTACTTCTCCAAGTCAAGAACTGACCACATCTGGATGCGCTGCACCCGCTACCGGCTCAACACGCCACCCCTCCCCGCAGCAGAGCCACTGCAACTCCACCCCTCCTCCGGGAACCTTCCGTGAAAGTTCCGATACACCACCAGCTAAGCTTCCTGCTGACTCATAGCTCAGAGGCATTCCTGAAAACATGTGCGCCTCAGGGTCTTTCCTCCCCTGGTCCACTTTCCTTCTTATCCTTGTAAGCCAGTGTTTTACTTTACTTTTCTTTTCTTTTTTTTAATTAATTTTTTTTTAATTGAATCATAGCTGTGTACATTAGTTCAATCATGGGGTACAGTGTGCGGGCTTCACCTGCACTTTTCTTTTTTATCTCACAGCACAGTTGAATCTATAGTTAAACTTCCACGGCATGCTTGAAAAAGAATATACTTACTGTGCTTTGAACTTTTGAAAATAATTTAATTAATGATCTTTAAAAAAATTCATATGATTCTCTCAATTGATGCAGAAAAAGCTTTTGACAACATCCAGCATCCCTTCATGATCAGAACACTTTAATAAATTGGTATAGAAGGGACATTTCTTAAACTAATAGTGGCCTTCTACAGCAAACCCACAGCCAATATCGTATTGAATGGAGTTACATTGAAAACATTTCCACTCAGATCAGGAAGCAGGCAAGGTTGCCCATTGTCTCCTCTGCTCTTCAACATTGTAATGAAAGTTTTAGCCATTGCAATTAGGGAAGAAAAGGTGATCAAGGGTATCCACATAGGGTCAGAAGAGATCAAACTTTCACTCTTCGCAGATGAGTGTATATCTGGAAAACACCAGAGATTCTACTACAAAACTTTTAGAAGTGTTCAAGGAATACAGCAGTGTCTCAGGCTACAAAATCAACACCCATAAATCTGTAGCCTTTATATACACCAACAGTAGCCCAGCCGAAAAAACAGTCAAGGACTCTATTCCTTTCACAGTAGTGCCAAAGAAGATGAAATATTTGGGAGTTTACCTAACAAAGGATGTGAAAGATCTTTATAAAGAGAACTATGAAACTTTAAGAAAAGAAATAGCTGAAAATGTTA
>CAUYON010146158.1:0-17895 GCA_963573935.1 Arctocebus calabarensis
TTGTGGCTGAATAGTACTCCATGGAATACATGTACTACAGTTGTTAAACCATGTGTTGATGGGCACTTGGGTTGCTTCCAGATCTTGGCAATTGTGAATTGATCTTCAATAAACATTCAATGACCTTTCTTGTTCATGCAACTTAAAAAAAAAAAAAAAGAAAATGAGTAGGAAGGAGGTGTGTATATTATCCAGTGGGGACAAGAAGGATGAATATAGAAAATTTTCCCGGGTGGCGCCTGTAGCTCAATGGGTAGGGCTCCAGCATATGGAGGGTGATGGGTTCAAACCCTGTCTTGGCCAAACTGCAACAAAAAAAATAGCCAGGCATTGTGGCGGGCACCTGTAGTCCCAGCTACTTGGTAGGCTGAGGCAAGAGAATCACCTAAGCCCAGGAGTTGGAGGTTGCTTTGAGCTGTGATGCCACAGCACTCTACCGAGGGTGATAAAGTAAAACTCTGTCTCTAAAAAAAAAAAAAGGAAAGAAAGAAAATTTTACTTTGAATTTAGGAATGTTGAAGTTATTCATTACCTTAATGAGGCCAATTTTAGTATGAAGAAATGCAAAACAGATTACAGTTGCTCATGAAATGGATTCGTGACAAAATAGAGCAAGCAGCTTTTCCCTGAAAAGTAGATCCCAGATGCTTAACTGGTTAGCTTATTTATTTGTTGTTTCTAGGGAAGTATGATAAAATGAACTAATACTATGCTTTAAATATTTGCACTGTTACACAAAAAACAAAAATGCATAAAAACTACTGTATACGTACTTGATAAAGATTACCAAGGGGACTTAGTTGTCTTATAGGAGTTTAGCCATTGCATTTATTTTTCACGTTGAAATGTTGACATAAATAAGAAAGGATGAAAAAGGTATTTGTGATTTTGTGGTTTTTTTTGTTTGTTTTTTTTTTGGTAGAGACAGAGTCTCACTTTATTGTCCTCAATAGAGTGCTGTGGTGTCACACAACTCACAGCAACCTCCAACTCCTAGACCTAGGCGATTCTCTTGCCTCAGACTCCCAAGTAGCTGGGACTACAGGCATCCACCACAACGCCTGGCTATTTTTCTGTTTTGCAGTTCATCCCAGGCCGCGTTTGAACCTGCCACTTTCTGTATATGGGGCTGGCGTCCTACTCGATGAGCCACAGGTGCCACCCTGTGATTTTTCTTTCTTTACAACTTCCACCTAAATCATGAGTCCTTTAATTTCCTAAGAAGTTATAGAATATTGAGAAATCATAGTAGATTTTTCACTGAGTACCAGAAACCCTGACTACCTCTATTCCATGTGCTTTGTGTTTTTTAATTTCTGTGAATTTTCTCTCTTAATATCTATATATTATTTTACTTTCCAGGTGTTGGTAAATCATGCTTATTGCTACAGTTTACAGACAAGAGGTTTCAGCCAGTGCACGACCTTACTATTGGTAAGTTTTATAGTAATAAAAGAGATGGGAAGCATTGAAAGTTTTGGATAGTTTAACTGGAAGATGCTAGAGGGACCTTTCTATCAGTGATGATTCTGAAATCAGTGAAACTAGATTTGTTGCTATATAGATTTTAGTCTCTATAACTTTAAAAAAAATATATGTAGTAAAAATGATTACCCAAACTTTGTTAAAATGGTTAGATATTAACATATGTGATTTCAGTTGTATTTAAGGGTGAAACAAATAGTTGAGAAACTCTATAGTATTATGGTAAGGGCAGAGACTCCGGACTAGTTTACAAGGCTCTGCTACTAACTAGCTGGGTAAAGCCACCATACCCGTCCATATTTCAGTTTCTCTATCTATCCAAAGCGAATTAAAGTAACATCAATGACACAAGTTATCATGAGCAGTAAATGAGTTAATGTAAAACATTGGAGTAAAGCTCATGGCAACATGGTAGATACATTAGAGTTACTTGTTAACCAAAAGAAACTACAATTGGGTATTTTATAGTTTTCTTAGTTGTAAAAAGTAAACAATATAGTTACTGCTAAGAAATAGTTAACAAGTAATAATTGTTGTTATTGAAAATAGTGATTTCTAATTTCTATTAATAGGCAAAGGTAGAAAATTAAAATGAGTTGAAAAATGGAAAAAATTTAGGTAATTATACTGTTTCAGAGTTTTGTTTGTTTGCTTTTGAGACAGAGTCTTAAGCTGTCACCCTGGGTAGAGTACCATGGTATCATAGCTCACAGCAACCTCAAACTCCTGGGCTCAAGCAAGCCTCTTCAGTAGAGATCGATCTTGCTTTTGCTTAGGCTGGTCTCAAACTCATGAGCTCAAGCAATCCACCCACCTTGGCCTCCCAGAGTGCTAGCATTACAGGCATGATGGAGTTTTTATTTGTTTAAAAATTATACTTACATTTTGAGAGCTAAAGAATCTATCTGGATTATTTTTCTGTTGCTGCAGCTCATTAACAACTAGAAATTAGTCAAATACCAACAATGAAAGGAATTGGAAATCTAGTCACATATACTGTACAACTAATTGTTTAGTGAATTTTTTCAGCCACTGAGAAGATTATCTTCTGTTGATGTTATTAAGGTTCCACTTAATTCTGTGTGTGTGTATGTATATAAATTTTTTTTTTTTTTGACAGAGTCTCACTATGTTGTTCTTGGTAGAGCGCTGTAGCATCACAGCTCACAGCAACCTCCAACTCTAGGGCCTAAGCAGTTGTCATACGTTAGCCTTCCAAGTAGCTGAGACTACCGGAGCCCAACACACTCCCCGGCTATTTTTTTGTTGTAGTTGGGTTCGAACCTGCCAGCAGAGGTGAATGTGTCCGGTGCCCTAGCCACTGAGCTATGGGCACCAAGCCCACTTAATAGTATATTGATTCTCCTACCTTACGTATTTTTAAAATAACAAATCAGAATTAGAGCTTTTGAATCAAATTATTAGATCAATTAATAGTTTTTCATCTAAGCCACATGTACTTTGTGCATATATTGAAATCTTTCATTAGCAAACATTGTCAATAAGAGCATCCATATTCCATTTTAATTTTGATAGTTTCCAGCATATGCAGTGATGATGGGTAAAATAGGCAGTGCTGTTTTATGCTGGTCACAGAACTTTAACTTTGTAAGCTCATTTCTGTGTAGGATCTACCCTTTGCTCAATCAGATTTGAAACCTTGCTTGCCAAGTTTAAGTATGACTCAGCCATAAGACAGCTATCCACCCAGTTTTTGGTATAAGATACTAAAAAAATGTTCTTCCCTCTCATTGAATCTCACATATATATTTCTAAGTTGTGATGGCACACCCAGTGGAGAGGATGGGCCTCAGCTTTTGTCAGAAATGGGCATAGGGGCTGGGTGCAGGGGCTCACGCCTGTAATCCTAATACTCTGGGAGGCTAGGACAGGTGGATTGCCTGAGCTCAGGAGTTAGAGACTAGCCAGAACGAGATTAAGACCTCATTTCTAAAAATAGCTGGTGTTGTGACAGTCGCCAATAATCCCAGCTACTTGGGAGGCTGAGGCAAGAGAATCGCTTGAGTTTGAAGTTGCTCTGAGCTATGACGCCATGGCACTCTGCCACCCAGGGGGACAAGTGTGACTCTGTCTCCAAAAAATAAAAGAAAAAGAAAAGCATTTTTCAAAGTAAAGGCTGACTCAGTTGTTCTTTCTCTCACCTCCTGCCCCTGCCACTTATGTAGTGTTACGTACACTTGCTTGGAGGGCATTCAGTACAGCTGTTCATTTAGTCAAGCTAAATGAAGACCAGTGGAAGCAGTAATGATTGTAAATTCATGCTTCTGCCTTCATTGGCACAAAGCCTATATGGTTTTTTATTTTGGCACCCATCACAACAATTTATTTTTTAGCCAGAAAAATAATTAGCAGATTATCACATAGTTTTAAAAGGAACATTGGAATGTTTGCTGAAACAGGAATAGCTGGACTCTGCTGAATACTTCTGCCCAATGAATAGGTGAAAGTAAGAATTGAAGGTTGAAATATGAAAAAGTAGTAAATGATAAATAAAAGAAAATAAAAGACCATAAGAGGTTAGGAAATACTCTAAAATACTCCACCTTTTGACTATCTCTGTCAGTAAGAATTAAGATATGAATCCGAGAAGCAGTCTGTAGCTTCACAGACTGGTTACATTGAAAGTCCACACGAGAGCCTCACCGCTCAAAAGATGGTTCATGGGCTGTTAGGACACTGCTGGTCCAAATTGCCTGGGAACTTGTTATGGAATCTCCTGAATGATCATCTGCATTTTGACAAGATTTCTGAGTGATTTATGTGAGCGTTTAAGTTGGAAAAGCAGGGGAGAGGCTTTTAAATATTGATATCCAGCTAGAAATATATTTTGTCTGCTCTGTGCACACATTCGAGCACATAACCACACTCGCTGGCTTTTCAGTGCCTTTACTGCTTCTTCTAGGGATCTTGCTTCTACCCTGCTTCAGCTGCTCATTGGTACTGTCACTTACAGGACCTTGTCGTTAAGCAGTGTCTGGAACCATTCCAGAATTTCAGTTTTATCTGGCTATTCGAGTAACCCTCCCACGCTTCCAACTCACATTCTCTAGTTCCTAGTGTTACCAGTTTTTTTACCGTACCATCTTTTCGCTCTCATCCCTCTCATGTTCTTTCTTTCCTCCTCACCCAGCTTCACTTCTGACTGCTATGCATTTATAATTATTCTTGCATATACTCAGTCCCATTGTTCCTCTCTTGCTTCATCATAGCCTTGTGGCTAAACCATAGATTAAATTCACATGTCTACTCTCCATGCCAGATGTGTATAGCTAGATGTGGCTGGAGAAAAACACAGAGCCATGTAACTCTCTTAATTTCTTAGATACTAAGAAGTAACCCCGTAGCACTGCCTGACAGTTGGACTTCACTGCTGCTGTCGAACTCTGTCCTCCTCTCTTCTTGCTCTGTAAGCGTGCAGTGCCTTCCCGCTTGGTGTCTATTTCACTCAACAAATAGAAGCAAGTAGAAGAGCATTTTCAAAGCTTTCCACTATCGATCAACCCACTTACCTGCACTGCGTCCATGAACTCAGCCTCTCTTTGCTGCTGTGAGTGAACTCTTAAGTTCTTCCCAAGGCTTACTCAAGGACACTGGCTTTAATAGTTCTTTTTTCTTCTAAGCATCACTAATTTTTTCAGTTCTGATGATTACTTTTCATTACTACATTTTTTCCTCTCATTTTAGATTAAAGTTCCCCAAAGTAATTTTCCATGTTTGCTGTTTCCAGTTTCTTTCGCCTCATTTCCTTTGTGATTCTGCTCCAGTCAGCCCTTTCCCATATACATTTCCAGCTACTTACTCAACATCTTTCTTAGATGTCCAGGAACTTCTCAAACCTAACATCCAAATAGTTTCTGATTTTTTTTTCTCATGAACACACCCACATACACACCTATACTCATTCACCCAGATTTATTTATCTTCTGAACTTTTTATAGAAGTAAATATAAGTAAGCAAATTATTTCCTACCAGTATAAAGTAAGATTCATGACAGCAAATAGTTATCTATTTAGACTATTGTAGTATTCTCAGCACCTGGTAACCCAGTAGGGACTGAATAAATATTGCTAAATGAGCCGAGCACAGAGGACCTGTAATCCTAACACCCTGGGATACAAAGGCAGGAAGGCCAGTAGTATTGCTTGAGCTCAGGAGTTTGAGACCAGCCTGAGCAAGAGACCCCCATCTCTACTAAAAATAGAAAAACGAGGCTGGGTATGGTGGCTCACTCCTTTAATCCCAGTACTCTGGGAGGCCGAGGTGGGTGGATTGCTTGAGCTAAGGAGTATGAGACCAGCTTGAGCAAGAGCAAGACCCATCTCTATTACAAAAAGAAAACCTGAGGCGAGAGTATCCCTTGAGCCGAAGAGTTGGAGGTTTCTGTGAGCTATGATAACACAATCACACTCTACCCAGGGCCTCGGCTTGAGACTCTCAAATAAAAAAAGAAAGAAAAACTAGCCAGGTGTTGTGGTGGGCTTCTGTAAACCCAGGTACTCAGAAGCCTTAGGCAGGTGGATTACTTCAACCCAGGAGTTTGAGGTTGCTGTGAGCTGTGAAACCATGGCACTCTACCCAGGGAGTACTCTGTCTCAAATAAATAAATAAATAAATATTACTAAATGAATATACTATTTATCTGAGAAAAAAGCTTCACAAAGCAGTGTTTACTGGTGTAGTTGCTTGATGCTTGCATTCCTTTGTTTTGTACTATTCAGTTATGTTGTTTTACAGATGGTGCTACAATCCACTAATTCCTACTACATTTATTTCACTGCCTGCTGATGGACAGTGTGATAAACATTGGTCTGCATTAGGCCATTTGTATGTTGATTCCACCTTCCTACCCATTTCCCTCACTTCCTTCCTTAAACCACTCAACCTATAAGAAATGATTGCCAGAAATGAAAGTACACTTTTGGGGAAAAGGTGGTAGAATTGAAGCATCATTTCTTCCATTAGTTGTCCACAGGAAGTCAGTTAAAAAATATACCTCGTTTATTTGGAGTTCAGTTTTTTGGTAATTTGAGTTATTTAGAACAACATGGCCAAGAACTAGGATGACAACTTAAAAGATCACTTGAATATCTAAGGAAGATCTCACAAAGTCTACGTAGCTGATTTTTAAAATGTAAATATATTTTCCTATCAGGGTATGATCATTGTCAAAATATTGTAAAAATCTGGACAAAGTTAAATATCCTGCATAACTTTGGCCTCTAGCAAGCACTGTGAACCATTGGGTATGTGTTGTTTGCCTTGTAGAGCTTTTAAATGTATTCCTGAAACACACAGGGCTGATCTAATTTGCACACTCCCCACTGCTGTGCTGAAGTACTTACTCCACCTCATCCCTACCTCTACTGCAGCTTATTAAGGTTTTTAATATTTGTGAATCAGACAAAAAATGGTTGTTATTTTACTTTTCACTTTAATTTTTAGCAAGACTGAACATACTTTTTTGTTTAAGAACTACTTCTCTATCTTCTCTTTGAATTGCCTATTATTATATCTTTGCCCCTTCTACTAGGTTTTTTTTGTAAATCAAACCCATTGACCTTTTTCTTATGGCTTTCTAGCCTTGCTGAAGCAGACTCCTCTGTGCAAAAATTGCATGTATTGTCTGGGTTTTTTTGGTATGTGTATGGTTTTTTTTTTTTTGAAGCGTTTCATTCTGTCTCAGGCTAGAGTACAATGGTGTCATAGCTCATGGGGGCTTCAGACTCCTTGACTCAAAATATCCTTCTTCCTCAGCCTCCTGAATAGCTGGCACTTCAGGTGCCCACCACAATGCCCAGCTAATTTTTCTATTTTTAGTAGAGGTGGGGTCTCACTCTTGCTCAGGCTGGTCTCAAACTCCTGAGCTTTAGCAATCCTCCTTCCTTGGCCTTCCAGAGTGTTGGAGTGACAGGTGGGAGCCACCATACCCAGTCATATATTTTCTCTTAAGTGTTCTTCTAATCTGATAAATTTGTATTTAATCTGGTATGTGGTCATGTATATGGTTCTTTAATCCCTATATTATGTGGGGGCCCACACCATTAGTTAAATAAGCTATTTATACATCACCTTTGTTATATTCTAAACCTCCATATGTAAGTAAGCCTATTTGGGGACTCTAAAATCTACTTTGTTCATATTTTTTTTTCTGTTTCTTGAGGCATTATCATATTGTGATAGTTACAGTAATCTTATGTTATACTTAATATTGATTAGTGTTCTCTTCTAGGTTATATTGATTATTCCCATGCATTTGTTTTTCCAGATGAACTTCATTTTGCCGAGTTACAAAGTTTTTAGTGAGGTTTTCATTTTTTTTTTTTTTTGAGACAAGGTCTCACTCTGTTTCCCACAGAGCAGTGGTATGATCATAGCTCTTTATAGCCTCCATCTCTGGGCTCAGGTAATCCTCTTGCCTCACTCTCCCAAGTAGCTAAGATTATTGGTGCTTGCCATTACACCTGGCTAATTTATTTTTTCCTGAGATGGGGTCTTTCTTATTTTCTAGGCTAGTTTTGAACTCCTGGGGGCAAGTGATCCATATTCTTCAGCCTCTTAAAGTGCTGGGATTATAGTAACTGAACCATTGTGACTAACCTGAGGCTTTTAAATTTTAAAAGAATTTCATTAAATTTGTAAGTTAATTTGGAGACAATGTGTTTTCATAGTATTGAGATTATCTAGTACATAATATGTTTTTATTTATTTAGAATTTCTTAAATGCCCTTTAGCAGAGTTTTACAGTTCTGTTCATTTAGGCCTTTTCTACATTTGTTTTGGTATTTTATGATTTTGTTGCTATTTTGAATAGATTCTTTTCATCATTGTTAAATTATTTGCATGCCTTAGGTCAGTGTTTTTCAACTTTTTTTTATCTCATAACACACTTAAACCTATGGTTAAACTTCATGGCATGCTTCCGTCATGTTGCTTTAAAAAAAAGAGTAAAAATGGGGATATACTTAACTGTGCTTTGAACTTCTTTCAAAAATAACTTAATAATCTTTAAAAATTTTTAAGGCTCACCTACGATCTTCTCATGGCATACTAGTTGAAAATCACTGGTAGGTAGACAGTTTGGTCTTATCTGTAAATTACATTTTTTCTCTAGCTAATATTTATGTATCTTAGTTTGCTGTTTTCACTAGAATAATTTCTTTCCTTTCCCTTTTTTTTTTCCAAGGCAGAGTCTAGGTCTGTCACTCTGGTTAGAGTTACATGGCTTCAGCCTAGCTCATAGCAACCTCAGACTCGTGGCATCAAGTGGCCCTACTACCTCAGTCTCCTCAGAGTACCTGAGATTACAGGCATGCACCACCACACCTTGCTAATTTTTCAGGTTTTAGTAGAAATGGGATATCACTTTATTCAGGCTGGTCTGAAACTCCTGACCTCAAGCCAACCTCCTCCTTAGGTCTCCCGGCGTGCTGGGATAATGAGCGTAAGCCACTGCTCCTGGCCTCTAGAATAATTTCTGAGTTGAAGACATTGTAGTATTTTTCTCAGTGTAATTTGAATTCCTCTACTCTTTTACCATTAAATATGGTGTTTGCTATTTTGTTTCCCATAGAAAATTAAGGACATTACTTTTTGTATGTAGTTTTCCCTTATGTCTAGAATTAGGAAAAATCAGGCTACCTTCCCACAAGCCTCCATTTTGAACCTCTGCAGTGTGTAGGTTCCAGGAACAGGACATTGGAGTCCATTTACTCCCACGCCATATAAGGGGTCATAGGCCTGGCTTTTTGCTTGATACTAGTTCTGTAGTCTGCTTTGACATCCCCACTGTGTGCCCCAGCAGCTTGGAGGTTCTGGCCTTGACATTACACAGAAGCCTGAAAGGGCATTCCCAGCCTTACCTAAAGGAATGAGCCACATTCTCCCCTCTGTACATCTCTGTACGTCTCCAATCTTCTGGCTTAGGCAGGTAACCTCTCTGACAGGGTCTGTCATTATTAGTCATATGGGTGGTACTTCAAAAATTCTGATGCGGCTCGGCACCTGTGGCTCAATGGGCTGAGGCGCCAGCCACATACACCTGAGCTGGCAGGTTCGAATCCAGCCCGGTCCCACCAAACAACGATGACAGCTGCAACCAAAAAATGGCCAGGCGTTGTGATGGGCGCCTGTAGTCCCAGCTACTTGGGAGGCGGAGGCAGGAGACTCGCTTGAGCCCAGGAATTGGAGATTGCTGTGAGCTATGATGCCACAGCACTCTGTCTAGGGTGACATCTTGAGGCTCTGTCTCAAAAAAAAAAAAAATTCTGTTGCATAATATGGAATAATGGGAACTATGGCTGCCACCCTGGATACTTATTGTATGTCAGGCAGTGTTCTGTTTTATATGTAATAACCCTTTTAATCTTTTAAAAAAATCTCATGAGATAGGAATCATTAAATATCATTTTACAGATGAGGAAACTGTTTATAAGACATAAGAAGGGGTTTAATAACTTCCATGGGGTCACACTAGTAGGTACTGTTAACAAGTGCTAAGTAAATGATATAATTACTATGGAAGGATAATGATTCGGAGACAATTAGAAAAACGTGTCTTGCATTCAGAGTATTTTGTTGTGGAAGGTTGGAAATGAAAAAAATGTCTAAAAAAAAATAAGCATCACTCCTGACAATGTCAGATAAATGAGGTCTTGACTCCATTGAAAATTTCTTCTGCAGCCAATTCACTATTAAATGAAAATGTATCGGGGAAGAGAGAGCCTTGAGGGTATAGGAAATGGTGATTTGTCCCATAGCAAAAGATGAGGAAACCTTTCTAAATGAGATTCTCAAGCATATACACACTTAAAGGATTTAAAAATTTTAGCAGTGCAGTAGAGAACTCAGGTTTTGTTTTTTGTATTTATTTCCAAGATTTCCAGGATTTTAGGATTTAGTATTTTCTTTTGCCACATAGAATACAAGGGTAAAACCTACACTGGACTCAGTCATAAGATGGTAAATGAGAAATAACTGTTTCTGTACCTCAAATTGAAGTCTGTTTTTGTTTCATTTAATGGGAAAACAAAAATCGTTTTTCTTTTTTTTTTTTTTTTTTTTTTTTATTTTTAGACAGAGCCTCAAGTTGTTGCCCTGTGTAGAGAGCTGTGTCATCATAGCTCACAGCAACCTTCAATTCCCGGGCCCAAGCAATTCTTCTGCCTCAGCCTCCCAAGTAGCTGGGACCACAGGCGCCACCATAACGCCCGGCTATTTCCTGGCTGCAGCCGTCATTATTGTCCTGTAGGACCAGGCTGGATTCGAACCCACCAGCTCTGGTGTATGTGGCTGGCACCTCAGCTGCTTGAGCTACAGGTGCCAAGCCCAAAAATCGTTTTTCAATAATTTGACAGCACTTGTCAATTTTTCCTTTGGCCATGTATGTATATATTTTTTCCTACCACTATTCTTTATTTTGTGCCTTGTTTCTTCATGTTTTTGAATTCTTGTCCTGACCCTATTGTTACGTGAGTTTAAAACATCAGTTGTATTATGACATTTCCCGGCTTTATAAACATTCTTGGGCAGCCCCAGGAGCTCAGTGATAGGGTGCCGGCTACGTACACTGAGGATGGCAGGTTCAAACCTGGCCTGAGCCAGGTAAACAACAATGACAACTGCAACAAAAATATAGCTGGACTTTGTGGCGGGTGCCTGTACTCCCAGCTACTTGGGAGGCTGAGGCAAGAGGATCACTTAAGCCCAAGAGTTTGAGGTTGCTGTGAGCTGTGACACTATAGCACTCTACCCAGAGCTGCAGCTTGAGGCTCTTATCTTAAAAAAAAAAAAGAGAGAAACATTCTTAATTTTTATAAGACAAGTTTATTTTATTTTATTTAATTTTTTTGAGACAGAGCCTAAAGCTGTTGCCCTGGGTACAGTGCTATGGTGTCACAGCTCACAGTAACTTCCAACTCCTGGGCTTAAGCAATTCTCTCACCTCAGCCTCCCAAGAAGCTAGGACTACAGGAGCCAACTGCAACACCTTGCTGTTTTCTGTTTGTAGTTGTCATTGTTGTTTGGCAGGCCTGGGCTGAATTCAAACCCACCAGCTCTGTTGTATGTGGCTGGTACCTTAGCTGCTTGAGCTACAGGCGCTGAGCCAACAAGTTTATTTTAAATTGTATACATTTCTAAAAAGAGGCAAAATCTTGATTTGGAGACTTTAAGCTTCACCAATCTTGGCTCTGTATAGTATGAATAAAGAAATAAACATACCAAAATCCAATTTTGGCTAAGTTAATAAGCAAAAGAGAATATTCTAGAATATCTGGAGTACAACTTGCAGGATGTTGGAAACTCAAGGCTTGGGAATGGAAAGGAGTACAGCATCTTAGAGGCCAGGACGCAGGTAATGGCAGTCCTGCAGCAGGGGCTGTCTCCTTAGCCTTTGTCTGCTAGGGTGATGGTTCAGTGTCTTGACTCCTGTGCTCAAGATGTCAGTTCTAGAGAAGGAGCCTCTGCTTGCCCTTGCCTGCCTACTTTTGGTATTAGAGGTGTTCCAGGGTATGTTTCTAGGTTATAGTTGCTTTTTGTTAAATTTGGTACATTATATATTGAATTCAAGAAACTTTGAATCCCAGTGAGTGATGCAGATGGTTTGGGGTGTGGTTAACAGCCAGCTCATCCATGACAATGGAGAGAAAAATAGAATTTCTCATTCTCTCCCTGAGTTTGCTGGTAGAAACAACAGATTCATGAAAAGACTTGCACTCTGTCAGATATCTTGCTTACATGTAGGATTTTATGCTGCAGTATATTCCTGTTAAATACTGGGTATTTCAAAGAACATTTGTATCATACTTAGCAACTGGTTTCTGCCCTCAACAATGTTCATTTTCGTGTCATTATGGGTAGGGTTTTGTGTGTGTCCCCATTCTGTGGCACAGAACAGGTATAATCTATGTAGACATATATAAACACTGAGATAGTTGTATGTGGCACAGTTTTACAATTTTCAATTTTCGAGTGCATGGCAGACTTCTGGGTCTCATTTTCTCTACCTTTCCTGTATTTCTGAGCTTGAGAAACATGAACATCACCTTAGTTTCTTGGTATTAACTATGCCTGTTTTAGAATGAAAAGCCCCATCAAGTTTTATATCATGTGAGGACAAAATTACCTTTTTCTTTCTCACCTCCTAATCACAGTTGGAGGATTAACAGATATATACTGAAATGGAATTTTAACATTGGGCAGTGCATGCTTTTCTGGGAAACTAAAAGCTGTTTATCTGCCAGGGTGACATCTAGTTTCTGGGGATCGTGTGTGTTCTTCACTTAATCCTGAGTGATATAAAAACTGATAGAACACACTGCAGACAGCAATGATTTAGTATAAGTGATATATCACTTTCAGAGGCCTCTTTACAGCTGTTTGCAATTTTAAAATTATCCCCTATATTTCATTCCTATTTTGATAATTGAATGAGTACTTTCCAAAAAGTTGATACATTTAAGTTAAAAAGCCAAAGTAGTAAACTTGCGAATGTAAAGCCTGTATTTCCTTTGACCTGCAATCCTATTTCCTGTAATTTGCCTAAAATTATAGTAAGTTGAAAAATGTTTGCTAGAAATACATTTCACCACTATTTAGCAAAAATATGGGAACAGCCTAAATTTGTACCTAAGCCTAAATAGAGTATCAATTTAGTAAATTGTCTGTACACAAAGTAATGTTGTACAGACCTAAAAAATAATACTGTAGTTTTGTTTATTAATTTGCAAGATTGTTTATTGTGTAGAATAATGTCCATTTCTATTTTTATTTTTATTTTTTATTTATTTTGAGACAGAGTCTCAAGCTGTTGCCCTGGGTAGAGTGCAGTGTTGTCACAGCTCATAGCCACCTCAAATCAGCCTCCTACTGGGCCTACAAGTGGCCGCCACCCCTCCCAGCTGTTGAACCGCCCAGCTGTTTTTTTGCTACAGCTGTCATTGTTGTTTAGCTGGCCCAGGCCGGGTTTAAACCCACCAGCTTTGGTGTATGTGGGTGGCGCCCTACCCCCTGAGCTATGGGTGCTGCCCATGACCATTTTTAGATAAAGAACAAATCGCAGAACAGCATTAATATGTTCTCATTGAAAAAATTGTGTACTTATTTTTTTGTGTGCTATTATTCATGGAGCACTGTCTGGAAGTATGTTTAAATAGTGTTTATATCCAGTAAGCTGATATGGAGATTTTTTTGTTCCTTGGTTATCCATGCTGGGAATCAAGACTGTGATGTTGAAATTCATGTATCCTATTTAGTGATTTTTATATTATTATAGTTTTAAGAAATTGTAGAATTTAATATTTGTAACTAATAATTATGGCTCTTGGATCTTTTCCTTAGTTATTTTTAATGTTACTGAGCATGTGAAACATGAAGACAGCACAGTTGATTTCTTAATACTGACTATTCCAGACTTCAGTATTTTAATTATGCCCTTAGTTTATGTCTTATTAACACCTTGACCTTGGCTTATATATTTTCTAAGACTAGATGCTGTATTTATTAAAGCATGTCCTAAAAATATACATTCTGTTTTTTAATCCTGGAGTATGCCAACTAGTTTGTGTAACAAATCATTTTCTATTCTATCCAGGCGTAGAATTTGGTGCTCGAATGATAACTATTGATGGGAAACAGATAAAACTTCAGATTTGGGATACGGTAAGTATAGCAAAAATGCATTGTTTGACCTAAATAAAGTTTTATAAGAGTACGTTATATCTTTGGATGTTCTTTTATGCCTGTTAATGGTCAGACACGAACATCCTGTAGTCATGAGATGAAATGTGGTACTAGAGAAGATTAATTTTTCTTTCTTCTACAAAAAAAATTTTTTAAATAAGAGACGGGGGTCTTAATGTGTTGTCTAGGCTAATCTTGAACTCCTGGACTCAAGTAAGCCTCCTGCCTCTGCCTCCCAAGTAACTAGGACTTAAAGACATATACCACTGTGCCTAGCCCGGATTGGTTTTTCTTATCTAGTATTTGGAACAGGTGTGTGCCAGGTGCTGGGTGTTGGTGAGCATATTTGAGTGAATGATTGGTCGATGTGGTCTAAATGGAAATGTTGTAGAAACTGTATTTTTAAGAAAACAACAATCAGCATCTCTCAAGTATACATAAAATAAAAATAAAAAGGTAAAATAAAAATATCAATACTGTGAAATAAACTTATCCTGCCAGTTTACTAATTTATTTTAAAAATGTGATTTATTCCCAAGCAACTTGAAGCCAGCTTGCTCTTAATCCATATACTAATCCTGTCATTTACCCTTGTTCATTGCATACGTATTACATGCCATAGTATGTAGCTCTTAATGGGTCTTTCATCTAAACCACAGAATAAAGAAAATGATCTGAGTAACTGTTTATTCTCCCATTTTAGATGCATAAAAGTGAAGGTACTGTATTATATACGGTGGATACCTTAAAGTAACCGTTTTCGAATTTTTTTGTTTCAGGAATGAAACAATATTTTTCTTAATATTGATATTTTACAGTGTGTCTATACATTTTGATGGCTAGTTACGTTTTTAGTAGCAAGTTATCCCTATTCCTGACCCAGAACAATTACAAAACCATCATAGAGTCCTCTGGGGAAAAATTTGACAAATGTTAGGATTGTTTATCCTTAAAGAAATAAAAATTTTTTCCCAATGGCCAAATCTCAGTATTTTAGGATATTTGTCACTCATTGTATATTCATTTTTATACCCCCCAAAATTTAAAGTTAGTTTCCTGACAAAATTTTCACCAACAGCACCTTTGCTTTCTTTGGCAAATAATAAGTATAGTTGCTTTAAAGCCATCAGTCAGTTTCACAGCTGGAAGCAGTGATAAGCCTCTATCAGTGTGTCCTTTAAAAGCACTTTCCCC
Organism: Arctocebus calabarensis; assembly: GCA_963573935.1. Classification (NCBI taxonomy): domain Eukaryota; kingdom Metazoa; phylum Chordata; class Mammalia; order Primates; family Lorisidae; genus Arctocebus; species Arctocebus calabarensis. Next base: position 15,380 of record CAUYON010146158.1, read on the forward strand.
TGGCCCTCCAATGAGTGACCTTTTTTGCTATTATAAAAGCGGAAAGGCCAAACCCTTTGAATATTCTTGGTATCTGCCAGGGTAAGTCAGGGTAGGACTATGGGAAAGGGCAGAAGTTTATCCTCACTGTAGGCTGCTGTCCTGCTTATTTACCTTTTGCACTTTGTCACTCTTTGCAGTTGCCTTCCCAGCACATTTGACTCTCCACCCCACCCCTAAAATTTGTAGCATAGACAGTTAAGTCCATATATCTGTTTAACTTTTCCTAGAAATATTTGTTTAACGTTTATAAATATTTTTATATCAAGTCAGAATTAGTGAAACTATTTGACAAAGTTATGGAGAAACTTACACACAAAAAGTTCCTTCTCATCAAATCACAGGCCTTTTTTTTTTTCTTTACAAAACGTGTTAGGTTATATTCTTGACTTTCTATCAAAAAACTGAATATGTATTTCAGTGCATCAGTGAGGATGCAGTGGGGTAGGGAAAGGGCCTAGAACCTGTATGGGAAGGTTGGCAGCAATCTTGTTTCCACTTCTGCTTTCTTCTCTGAACTATCAACAAACCCCCTCCCCAAATCACCTCATGGGAGTCTGTCCTTGCAAAGATTAGAGATCTGTTTTTCCTCTTTAGGCACCCATTTATCCATCTTTTCTTTCTTTCTTTCTTTTTCTTTTTTTTTTTTTTAGCGACAGAGTCTCACTTTGTCGCCCTTGGTAGAATGCCATGGCTTCATGGCTCACAGCAACCTCCAGCTCCTGGGCTTAGGCCATTCTCTTGTCTCAGCCTCCCGAGTAACTGGGACTACAGGCACCCGCCACAACGCCAGGCTATTTTTTTGTAGCAGTTCAGCCAGGGCCGGGTTTGAACCTGCCACCCTTGGTATATGGGGTCCACGCCCTACTCACTGAGCCACAGGCACCGCCCTATCCATCTTTTCTTGAACAGCCACAGGGACAATTCTACTCTAATGATTGCCTTCTGCCGTGGCCTCCACTTTCATTTATATGACAGCATTAAAAGTATCTGAATTTGGCAAATTATATGCTCTGAGTTTTTTTCTCAATCCTCAACTTTTGTAAAAGCATTCTGCTTTTCTTTCTAGATTATTTCCAACCCTTGTTTTCCTTCACGTTCAGAATTAAATAGTCCAGGTTGATTTTTCTAGCATCCTTGCTTATGGACACTTAATTCTTACTAATCTTACTGTGATCCAGAGTAGAAGTTTTGTTCATGCACATGGATTGCAAAATCTTTTTCCTTAGTGATAGCAGTTCCCTTAATCACAGGTCTAGATTTTTAAGTTGAGTCTGTTTAACAAAATGCCTGAAATTTAATGCTTGGACAATGAACAATTTATTTGGAAATTCTATTTAGAAATTCTATTTTCCTTCTGTTTGGTATCTGTGTTCTACACCGTTGGTGTTGTTAGACAACTAGCAAGGAAAGTAAGGGAAACATTATTGAAATAATGATCCTCACAAATCTTAATTTTCTATCATCTCTTTGGGATTAATTAGTACAGCATATTTGAGTGCCTACTATAAATATATTTATATTTAAATAATATAAATTATTTAAGTTATATTAATAGTTAAGCAGTCTGTCCCTCAAGGAAAAATAAAAAGGAAAAAAGATAAGCATTTGAGCAGTACATTTTATCTAATCAATACTATTAGAACCAAATGACCAGAGGAAATTGCTTTTGGATTTGTGAGGAGAAAAGGATAACTATGGGCTGTGGTAGACAAGCTTCCTAGCTCTATGAAAGAAATTACAGGCTTGAGCAAAGGAAATGGAAATTGGATAGGTAGAAGGAGGAAGGCGTAGTTCTTCAGACAAGAAATTGAGCAGAGGCATAAAACCAAGAATATTCAGACTATAGGCAAGATATCCGCAGAAAAAAATTGATGAGTAAGGCACTTAATGAATAAGAAAAAAGTTTCAAAAGACAAGTCAAAATCTAATTCCCACGAGCATAGAACTTTTAGTCAGGCTATTTAGAAATTTTTGAGTAGTACTTTAACGTGTGTAAAGTTGTATTTTATGTGAGGACTAGGAGTTAAGATTACCACCAATTGCCAGCCACAAGTGTTACTATAAAAAATGGTATTGATGGAAAGAACGAGATCCATGGGGAAAAGCCAATTTAGGGGAATCATTATTGAGCAACTGGAAATAAATTTTAAAGTTACAGTACAAAGGATTGAGTTTGTTTTAGTTAGCAGTTCTCACATGGAAAATGAAGGTCTGTCTATGAGACCGCTTTTGCATGAATGTTCCCTGACTCTGATTTTAACACTACTGAACATCAATAACAATGAGCATGCTCCTTATTTCTTTCTTTTTTTTTTTTGAGACAGAGCCTCAAGCTGTCACCCTGGATAGAGTGCTGTGGCATCACAGCTCACAGCAACCTCCAACTCCTGGGCTCAAGCGAGTCTCCTGCCTCTGCCTCCCAAGTAGCTGGGAATACATGCGCCTGCCACAACGCCCGGCCATTTTTTGGTTGC
>CAUYON010146161.1:0-10040 GCA_963573935.1 Arctocebus calabarensis
TCTTTGTTCATTCTTTACGAGGTTTTTGTTTCTAGTCCTTATCTTAAACATTGTTAGTGTTATTAAATTTCAAGCTTTTTTAATTCTGTGAAGGCAAAAAGTGGAAACTTAATAAACAAATGTATATGTAAAAAATAAATAAATATATAAGGTGTACACTCTAAAATAACAACAAAAACTATAGCATAGCAAATACACAAATCAGTAACATAGTCATTTGTTATCATCATCAAATATTATACACTGTATATGGTTGGTAATTCAGTACATTTGTTAACACCAGTATCATCTCAAACACATGAATAATGCATTGGGATACAACATTACAATGGTCACAACATGATGGGACAATAAGAAATTTTCAGCTCTATTATAATCTTATCGGATCACTATCCTATATGCAGTCCTTTGTTGACAGAAAAATCATTATGTGGCTTATGCCTATATATTGGGGATAATAATGGTATCTACCTTATAATATTGTTGTTAGGATTAAATGATATAAAGCACATAAAGTACTCAGCATAAAGCCTGGTACACAGTAGGGACATCATACTTATTAGTATTTCAGTTACCTTTTCAAATTAATTATGGAATTCTAGAAGATGAGATAAGTATGATAAGCCCTTGAAAAGATTCCTGCTATGCATGATTTGTATGATTTACATATACTTGTTCCCAATATCAGTCAGTAATATGAATTTATAACAGTACATGATGCAAAATTCTTGCCTACTGTGAATTGTTTCCTGTGTGTCTTACCTAGTAATGACAATTTTCTTTCTTCTGAGTAAATATCAGTCAATATTTATTGGGGACCAGCCCCAAACTATACTGTGAGTTCCCTCCCAGTGTCTGACAAAGATGAGAGGATAAGGGAAAAATGAAAAGTCTAAACTCAAAAAGAAAGTTTTTTTATTTTTTTTAATTTTTTTATTGTTGGGGATTCATTGAAGGTACAAGAGACAAGGTTACACTGATTGCATTTGTTAGGTAAAATCCCTCTTATACTTGTGTCTTGCCCCAAAAGGTGTGTCACACACCGAGCGCCCCCCCTTTCCTCTCTCTGCTCTTCCTTCTCCCATTCCCCTCTCTTCTTCCCACTCTCTGCTTATAAAAGAAAGTTTTTAAGAGCAGCTGGGTCAGGGGTCTGTCCACATTTAAAATGTTAGGACCGTGGAACAGCCCCAGGTTAGCCCCATTCTTTTTTTTTTTTTTTTTGAGACAGAGTCTCATGCTGTCACCCTGAATAGAGTGCTGTGGCATCACAGCTCACAGCAACCTCCAATTCCTGGGCTCAAGCGAGTCTCTTGCCTCTGCCTCCCAAGTAGCTGGGACTACAGGCGCCCGCTACAACGCCCGGCCATTTTTTTTTTTTTAATTGCAGTCGTCATTGTTGTTTGGTGGGCCCAAGCTGGATTCGAACCTGCCAGCTCGGGTGTACATGGCTGGTGCCTTAGCCGCTTGAGCCACAGGCGCCAAGCCACTATTCTTATTATTATAATACCATTGTTTAATCATCAATCTAATGGGGAAGACTAAACCCTTATGTCATGGTTCTTGCTGGGCTTGCATTTTCTTTCCTTTTTTTCTTCTTTTTCTTCTTTTTTGAGACAGAGTCTCACTATGTTATCCTTTCAGTACAATGCTGTGGTGTCACAGCTCATAGCAACCTCTAACTCTTGGGTTGAAGTGATTCTCTTGCCTCAGCCTCCCAAGTAGCTGGGACAACAGGCACCCACTACAGTGCCCAGCTATTTTCTTGTTGCAGTTGTCATTGTTGTTTAGAAAGCTTGGGCTGGGTTCAAACCTGCCTGCCTTGGTGGATGTGGCTGGTGCCCTAACCACTGAGCTATGGGCACTGAGCCAGGCTTGTGTTTTCTAACCAAACTATTTCTTTAACTATGTTAATTAGACTGATTTACCTCTTACTATTATTGCTCTAAGTTATTTATGATCTTAACACAAACAGAGTGTGGGACAGGGCACACAGTCCAGGAGTAGGATGTCAAAGCAGATCCCAATTAGACCACATACACAAATCACAGGAGTGGTAATTGACACTCAGGAAGCCTTGTGCTCAGATGGCCTAGCGCTTCTGACCATACTGAGGTGACTGAAGAAAGGAGATATTTTTCTCCTTATCTTTTCCTGAGAGATTTTTTTCTCTCTTAATGAGGTTTAGATGTTCTGCATTCCCTAACTCCCTGAAAGCACTCTCTCTCTGAGAGGGCAGCCCCACCCAGGCGAACCTTGTCTGCTCAGTAATCTCAAAGCAGAGTCATGCTGGGGGATGGGTAAAGTTCTAGAAAGATAGTCTCCTCATCTTAAAGGACCAGCTTTCCAGGCAATGCATTTTGCAACAAATTTCGAGTTTCTCTGATCCACTTCTCAACTGTCTCTGTTTCCTTTTGACCATCAGCTGCAAATCATTTTCTTAATTCAATTCCTAACCTACTTATAATAAACAATTGAATATTGGTTTTAAGCTTATTAAGTCATTATTTCTAGCAATGCAAACACATCAAGATATGACTCTTCCCATATTTCCACATTAATTTCTTCTGCAGATGTATTACTGCCCAGATGTCATGGCTGTACTCCCTAAAAAGTTGAAAATGCAACATCTATTTTGTTATTGACACATAATAGATGTACACATTTTCAGGTAGGTTACCTGTGCTAGTTTAACATATTCATATCATTTGTAAAGATCTAAGCTATATGAAGGAATATATATCTAAGAAGTTCTAAGAACATTCAACTCAGTCTTGCTCACACTCAAATTAGAAAAGCAGATGAAGATACTGCTGTAATACTAAATAATGTCCATCCATGCATCTGTAAATTCCACAGGACTCTAAGAATAAAAATGGAACCAAAGAATTACAGATGTCTCCCTCACTTATAATTGGTCCAAATGGGGGTCAATTGGTGAATCTCCCCTCCCGTGTTGAGCAAATTAAGCAAAATTAGATGATTCAAAACTAAAACAAAAACTATTGCATGGTTTCTGAATTCTTTGAGTGGATAAATAGTTAAGTAAAGGGAATAAAATCCAGTGGATATAAACTTCTTGGTTTTTCAACCTAGACAGACAGTGGATGCAATCATCACATTCCATTGTAGCCCTCCTGATAAGATTCTCTTAAAGCATCTCAAGATACAGGTTTGGTCATATTTGGTTCTACTCATTTAATTATTCAAGATTACTTAGGAATTCATCCTGGAGCAGACGCCACCAAATAGGTTTATAAATTATGATGAGGAAGGAGTGCACAGTGAACTTTCAGGCTCCAAGATACACAAATCTCTCCAGACAGTGAGAAGCTACCCCAAAGGGAAAGAGAATACGGAATAACCTTAATAGTCTGCGTCAGTGGACAAGTCTTAAGAAATGTTATAATGCATATGAGGGAAAAGTAATAAATTTAGGAAAAAATAATCTAAAATACACTATGAAATGAAAAACTCAATTCCTTATCAGCTTCTGCTCAAGAAAAAGACCCAGTGTTACTACACATTGACCCCAGAATAAATACCCGATATTCTACATCAGCGAAAAAGGCCTAGAAAATGAAGAAAACTGCTAAGAACTATATTGGAAAGTCAGCATTATCCTGGGATGTCTCTGCTTAAAAAGATTTACATAATTCTTGCTGCTATCCCTCAAAAACAGAAATAACTTTAAAAGATCCAGGGAAGAAAAGACCAAAATAATTGGAATCATTGGGAATTTTTTTTTTTTTAATCATTGGGAATTTTAATACGGATTTTTTGTTTATTTGTTTAAGGTTAGATTGGGACTTTGAGTCTGGAAATAAGAAATCTAATTAAAATTAATTAAGTCTACATAGTTATAAGCAGTATGGATAAGATGAACAGAGATTTGTTTATTCACTAACGTCAAAGTCTTAGGATAGGGAGATGGTGATTTTTGAAATGCATAAAGAAAATTCATTAGCAAAAGAGGTAAGTATGACAGGAAATAAAAATTCATTTCAAAGCATTTGGACAAGTTATGACTGATACATTCTTCAATGACTTTGAAGTATATTTGCTCCTGAAATTAAGGGGCAATAGAAGTATTTTCTTGATATATTTGTGGGCAGTAGAAGTTAGGTGTGAATGGACCATACGCTTAAATGCTCCCAAACAGCTCATAAATTAGAAAAGTTTTAGTGCAATTGATATAACCAAAATATTACCTTCAATTCATTCAGGATATCACTTTGTATTCTTCTTCCTATTTCAAAATACAGTGAAGGCAAACTTCCAGTAGTGGATGTTCCCCTTTGATTGATAGCCAGAGGTCAGGACTCTCAGATGAATGTATATAACTTCTTGTTTCATCTTTATTGTTTCATCTTAAATTCTGCAAATGAGATGATGCAGATGAGCAGTGCTGTAGTTCCTTCTCATTTGCATTTTATTAGCTTTATGACAGTTCCCTTCTTGCATGATATTACCTAATTACATCCTTCAAAGAAGCACTAACACATCACTCTCCACTTTCAATTATTCACTCCAATGAAGGGAATCATGAAACACCCACCATCTCCAAGAACATTCACCCAGCAGTTGGGTCGCTGTGGGAGGGAGATGGTGTGGAGGAAGGGGACCACAATCTCAATTGGCAGGCCAGAAGGAGAAGCCAGCTTTGACTATACTTCCCTTTAAGCTGACTTCCTAGCCACAGAACAACATAAGTGTCAGAACCCAACTTTATTGTTCATGTGCTTCATTGAATTTGTTCCCAAAACAACTTATTTCAAATAACCTTGGGATGTTTCAAAAAGTCATCCATTTATAAAAATCAATGTTCCCAATATTTCAAAGACAGGATTGTAGTTTCCAAAACCCTTTGAAAACAGAGAATTGAGGCTGACTTTGAGTACTATTGTGTTGAATAGGTGGGTAGCTTCTTAAGGGATCTGCTTACCCTCCTCCCCCAGGATCTGGGGACTCTTACGCTCTGCCTTTTATATATAAATAATCAGCTGTGTGTAAAATTGTGAAGATATGTTTTTGACACTCTATTTTTCTTCTTTGACTCTTTCTTTTTCTATCTTGATGGGACCTTATCTTTATCCCCTGGTACGCAACTCAGAGGTCCTATCATACCAAACTTTCCTTTTATTCTACTTCTTTTCTACCTTACTCAGTTATTATGTACCCTGGTTATTGTGAGGAAACATTTAGGTTTCAAATTTTCATCAATTTGTCAACTCTTTTTCATTCTGTCTACCTATGTTTCCTTTAAGGTTTGCTTTCCTGGGGTAATAAGTATATAATGTTGAGTAAAAAACTCTGTAGAGGAAGATATGACCCTGTTATTTGATGATGGTATGTTCCTATTAATTTCTCTAAGCCTACGTTTTCTTAATAATGCTTAGTTTGTCTTCTTTAAAGGACTTCTGTAGGCCACAAATACTACATGAGTTTGTGATTATCTTTTCTACCCTAGGCCACAAATACTGAGTCTGTGATTTCCTTATCTACCCTTCATAATTTGATAATTTTCAGTTGTGTTTCTTCTTGCTTAATCTTTTCCATCTTGTCAGTTTGCTCATTCTGATAGTCATTTTTCTTGCCTTTTTTCCCCATTATTGAGGGTCAGCAATGAGAATTTCACACTGTTCCAGGGGCTATCATCCATTTTATTTCTAGTTGCTTTTATGCTAATGATCAATATTCTGAGTCCTGAGAGAATAGCTCCCCATTGCTCTTGAAAACTTTATTGGATCATACCTACTAGTCACTGTAGTGGTTGCTACTTAGTTGTTTTTTATTCTCCATTGTGTTAGTGTTTTATAAAAGTTGTGAGTATTTTACTTTCAAATGTTCTCATTCTAGTGAGTATAGACCATTTGTTTTGGTGTTTAGAACTCCTTTGAGGACTTCTTGTAAGGTTAGTCTGGTGGTGACAAATTCCTTTAGCATATGCTTGTCTGGGAAAGATATTATTTATTCTTTATTTGTGAAACTGAGTTTTTCAGGGTACAATATTCTTGGCTGACAGTTATTCTGTTTAAGAAGACTAAAGATGGAGCCATGATCCCTCTGACTTGTATGGTTCCTGCTAAAAAATCTGATGGATTTTCCTTTGTAAGTTTCGTGATGCTTTCTTTCTTGTAGAATTTTCTGATTCACACTGACGTTAGCCAGTCTGATGACTATGTGCCTTGCTGATGTCCTTTTTGCAATGAATCTCCTAAGAATTTATTGAAATTCTTGAGTCTGAATGTCAAAATCTCTAGCAAGACGAGGGAAAATTTCTTCCATATTCCTTCAAATAGGTTTTCCAAGATTCCTGCTTTTGCTTCTTCTCCCTCAGGAATACCTGTGATTCTTATGTTTGGGCATCCTACATAATCCCATATTTTTTGAAGACTTTGTTTATTTCTTTTTCTCTTTCATTTTTTCTTTTTTTCTTTTTTTTTTTTAACTAACTGGGCTAATTCAAATGACTTATATTTAAACTATGACTTTCTTCTGCTTGTTCTAGTCTATTCTTAAAACTTTCCTTTGAGTTTTGTATTTTCATAAATAACTTGTTCATTTTCTAAAATTTCTATTCCTTGTTAAAAAAAATGTTGATCTCTTTAGTAAATTTTTATTAAGGCCCTAAATTATTTTTCTGATTTATTTGAACTGGTTCCATTTCCTGATGGACCTAATTCAGCTTCCTTAAAGTCTATATTTTGAATTATTTATCTGTCTATCTGTCATGTTAATATTTTTGTTTTGGTTGGGATCTATAGCTAGAGAACTGTTGTGATTCTCTGGAGCAGCAGGTTATTACACTCTATTTTTTCATATTGCCAGAGTTCTCATGCTGATTCCTTCTGATCAGTGAAGCTGTTGTTTCTTTTTTTTTTCCTTTCCTTTTTTTTTTTTTTTGAGACAGAGTCTCAAACTGTTGCCCTGGGTAGAGTGCCATGGCATCACAGCTCACAATGACCTCAAACTCTTGGGCTTAAGCAATTCTCTTGCCTCACCCTCCCAAGTCCTCCTGGGACTACAGGTGCCTGCCACAATGCCCAGCTATTTTTGGTTGTTGCAGTTGTCATTATTGTTTTAGCAGGCCTGGGCTGGGTTTGAACCCGCCATCCCCAGTGTCCATGGCCAGTGCCCTACCCACTGAGCTATGAGCACCACCATGAAGCTGTCATTTCTTATTTTGAAATTACTTTTGTTTAGTTAAATGTTAGTCATACTCTAAAGGGTGTGACTGTGGTACATGTTAGGTAAGGTCTTTTAGTTTTGCTTATGGGTAATTTTAGGAGGTCAAGGATCTGAATGATTTTCTTCATATACCTTAGTGTGGTGATTACCTTAAATGCTAGTTATTTGTCACCTTTAGTATAGTGATGATATACTATGTGTGTGGGAAAGTTCTCTACCTCCTGCTGCAAAGTGGAGATGGAGGTCTCTGACGTCTTCTCTCTTTTCCCAGCCCTGTGCACTTCTAATAGTGTTACTAACATTCGGATGTCCAGTTTAGTCTCTGGACCAAAAGGTAGCACTTGTTGGTAAGAGTCAGCCAACCCTGTGCAATCAAATCAGCAAATGCTGTAATGTACTATACAATTTGACCTTCCTGAGAATAGGTGGCTTTTGCAGGAGAGAGCCAGCTATAGTGATGTTTGTGGGACCTGTGCTTAGTCTTGGTCAATCAGAAGAAATATTCAGAAATCTCAGGCATTGGGCAGGGCTTTTGAACTCCCAGGGGTCCTCTCTTGTTGTCCGCACCTCTGAAACAGATAGAGGGGACAAAGCTGGGTGGGGCTGGATCAAGCAAGCATGTCTCTAGGCTCCCCAAAGGCAGGCACAAACACCATCCCAGTGAGGTTTGGGGTTAATTCCCAGGCTGCTGGGGGAAACTTCTGGGGAGAGGGGTGCTCATGGAGAAAGGGCAGTCCAGAATCCACAGTCCAGCCAGTGGAACTGGGGTTCATTGAGCTCCCACTCCCTGACCTGGCAGATCTCCCTCTAGTGCCTGGCCACTGACAGCCGGCCAAACCATCCAGGCCAGTCAAAAGGTGACTGTGCTCAAGCAGCAGAGCTGGCACAAGTTGTGAGCCTCCTGGCCAAGGACCAAAAGCATGGCTGCCCAACTGTTCCTGTAGGAGGGAGTGCCCTACACATGCGGTGCAACCCAAACACAACACCTTACTCTTCACTTGGTTCTGCCCACAAGAGCTCCCTCCCTACTCAAGATTACTTCACATATCTGCCCTCCATGCCCCAGAATGAAGTGATCAAGTCCTAGAAGTGTGAGACCAGGCCCACAGGCCTTTCCTTGAGCCCCAGATTCAAGCACTGACAGTACCAGGGATGGGCAGGCAGGTCCCAAGCTGCCTGCAGAATACTCATGCAGGTCAACCGCAGTTCTGCTGTTGTCCAACCTGCAGGTGGGGTATGCCTCCTCCATGGGAGCAGCCAGGCAGGCAGCTCTGGGGTCAGTTGGAAGATGTGGGGCTCATGGTTTAAATACCCCTTGGTTCTGCAGTGGCTCACAGCTATAGCAGTGAAACTTGACCTTGGGATACAGGAGATCACCTGGGTTTCTTTCTCCTTCCCTAGTCTGGCATCCAATATGTCATTTTTGTGCCTAGCTTCTCTCTGTTTTTAAGCGTCACCCATGTTGCAACATGCTTCAGTACCTAATTCTTTTTTATGCCAGATAATATTCTATTGTTGGATATTCAACATTTTAGTTGTCTATTCATTAGTTAATAGAAGTTTATTTGTTTCTACTTTTTGGCTATTGTGAATATATATAATGTTGCTAAGAACATTTGCATATAAGATTTTAGTGGACTTATATTTTCATTTCTCTTGAGTATGTACCTAGGAGCAGAATTGCTTAATCATATAGTCGCTTTGTTCTTAATCTTTTTAAGAACTGACAGATTGTTTTCCAGATGGCTGCACAATTTTACATCACTACCATCAGTGAATAAGGTTTCCAGTTCGTCCACATCCTCATAAAACCTTGGGATCCATCTTTTTCATGACAGCCATCCTCCAGGGTCAAGTGGTATCTCATTGTATTGATTTGTACTTCCTGATAGCTAATACCAAGGCATTTAATAAGCACCACTTTGCTGCTCCTTCACATATAGAAAAGTATAAGACATTCAGGGAATTTTTGAGCTGTAGAGCCTTAACTCTTGACACTGTCTATTACTAATGTTTTTATCTTAATTTTGATGCAGTAAATTGCATCAATTTTCAAACCTATACCTTCTCTCCTTCTGTACCCTATCTTTGATGTGTGGCTCTGCCTTTTTCTCCTATGGAACTCCACAGCAAGCAGTGTCATCCCCAGGTGATGAGCAACAGCAGGACCAGAAATCATGGGGCATGAAGGTATAATGGGTGCTGATGGGAAAGGAAGGAAGCTCTGCATACAGGAGAGCAGCCCTAACTAGGAGTGGCTTAAAGCTAAGACAGCAGCTATGCTGTTAGCACTGTGGCACCACGTCCCTGTCACATTGGCCCAGCATGCAGCATGATGGTTGTGGGTCCAAGGCCCATGGCCATGGCCCCCAGAAAAAGTGGAGAAAATCCCCTTATGCATTGTAAAATCCAACCAAATAATTCCATACCTATGCATACCTGTTCACTCACTAATGGGGAGAGAAGACAGTCTTTCAGGCTTTAGCCACCACAATTTCTTTTTTTTTTTTTTTGCCTTTAAAAATATAATTCTTTATTCAATGTGTCTAAAATTTTTTTTTTATTTATTTTTTATTATTTTATTTTATTTTATTTTATTCTATTTTGTAAGACAGAATTTATTCACAGAAAAGAATACAGAAAACAATAAGGCTCCTGGTAGAGGGAGAGAATTCTAGTGGGGAGAGAGAAGCTCTCTCTGTTTCTGTCCCAGTCTTTCCCCATCTCCTCCTTTAGGCCTTTAGTCTCAGGGTATATATAGGTGTATGGGTTCCTTGGCCAGGAAATGAATGAATACAGTCCCTTCCACCAGGGGCAAGGTGAATGAATGTATCAATGAATGGATACAGTCC
>CAUYON010146165.1:0-14278 GCA_963573935.1 Arctocebus calabarensis
GGGGGTTTGGAAGGGAGAAGGAAGGTCAGATCAAGGGAGGGTGAATGGTGGGATCACACCTATGGTGCATATTGCAAGGGTACATGTTGGATCTATTAAGTATAGAGTATAAATGTCTTAACACAATAATTAAATAAATGAGGAGAGGGACATATGAACCAGTATGATGTAAGCATTCCAAATTGTGTGAAATCAGCACATTGTACCCCACAAATGCATTAATGTATACATGATCTACCTCTTTATGATTAAAAAAAAAAGACCGACCTGGGCAACAAAGCAAGCCCCCCCCCCCCAATTACTACAAAAAATTAAAAAAATTAGCCAGATGTGGGGACACATGCCTATAGTCTTAGCTGCTCAAGTGGCTGAGGCAGGAGGATCACTAGAACCCAGGAGGTCAAGGCTGCAGTGAGCTATAATCACACCACTACACTCCAGCCTGGGCAACAAGGATAAGAATCTATCTCTTAAAACAAATTCCCCCATTATGCCAGCACTCTATGATACCAACTATTAACATTTTGGTCTATGTACCATTTGGTGTATAGTTTCTCAGGCCAATGAGGATGTGAAAAATCACTATTATTGCAAGAGAGAAAATGAGACAATAAATAACTCTAAAGCAATGAACAAGTGTTGCCTTACAAAGTTCACTTAGGAGTGTACAGAAGGCCCTTCCTTTACACATTCAGCTTGGGAAGATGTACAACAGATCGAACAGTGCAATAAAAAAGAACAGGGGCTCCAAAAACAGAGTGCCAGGCAGTAAAGCCTGTTATCACAGCTTATTAGCTGTGAGCAAGATGTTTTACTGCTTTTCATTCTAATTCAGCTCTCTGAAAAACGTGATGATACATGTATTTCCATCCTTCCAAGTGAGAGCTCATGAAAATATAACTTGTGTTATTCTGTTAGTTGATTTATAAATTTTTGCCTAATATTCAGACTTTTCAGAACACCCAATTTGTATCTAAATCACTAAAATTGATCACAGTATGAGTTTTTATAAGCAAATATTATTTTCCATTGATATTGGTTTTAAGTCCTGAAAAGCTGATTCCAGGAGATGAAATTCTAAAAAGGCTAAATTGAAATTGGAAGCAACTCAAAAATTTAAATATACCTCGCACCAAGGGATTTATTTTCTGCCATCGCTACAGTTAGAACACTGTGGATTTTCAGATAAGGTTAATATTTCTTTCTGAACTGACAGTGGGGTTCCAGGGTTGTCTTGAAAATCTTTGGGTTAGCTGGAATTCTACATAGAGCTAAGAATTTAAATTATATTCCTTTTCCTGGTAGATTTCAAGTTATAAATTGGAGGTTAGGTATTAAATCTGGGATGCTCAAACTTTTTTCTCTGAAAATTAGAACATCTTTTTTTTTGAGATGTCATATTTTCATAACTCAAAGATAAAAATACGTTGTTCTTTTGAAACCTAAGGGTTACGTTAGACATGTATATTTTTAAAAATTCTTTAAAATGGGCAGGTCCTGTGGCTCAAAAGAGTAGGGCACTGGCCCCATATACCAGAGGTGGTGGGTTCAAACCCAGCCCTGGCCAAAAACTGCAAAAAAAAATAAAAAACAATAAAAAATAAAATATGTAAGAATAGATGTAATTATGAACCCAAACAAAATCCAGTTATCAGTTCACAAATTTGGTAACTCTATTATATAATGTAACCATAAAATATATGATTAACTAAGAAACAACAAACCCTGTTTTAAAACAAAGAGACACTTCCCACCCCCACCCTTTTCGAGCTGTGAGAAGAATTCCTCCAATTCTTTGCTTTTGTTTGCTATCATTTCCTGTACCCCTCAGTCATTGATTCCACCACACAGCCACCCTCAGGAGCAAGAAGACTGTGCTTCTGTGGCTCTCCTCTGTTATATGGGGACCATTTTTCTTCTACTCTAAGAAGCCATTCTTTTGAGACTCAGAACTCCCCACGCTTATTATAATCTGTTTGCCTTGTTATCATCTCCCAACCTCACGATTACTCCTCCACAGCTATCAAGACCTCTGGAGTCCAGCTCACAATCTTCTCCCCACACCAACTCATTTGTTTATTCATTAAAATATATCCTAAACACACCAAATGCCAGGTACCACAGATACATGATAGAACAAAATAAAAGCCCTGCTTCATGGGGCTTACATCTCAATGTTACAGAATAGAGGACGGGGATATAGACATAAATAATCAACAAATCAGTAGAACCTCCATAGGTGACCTCTCCCTCCACTGACCATCTCCTTAAGTGGACCTATGTTTCATAGGTTGGACATGCACACACGTACATATCAGGACAGGAGGCCCAGTTCCTTATGGTGACCACCTCTGTGTGTTGACCAATTTGTTACAATTCCTTGGGTGGTCAACTTAGAGAGGTTCTACAGTATACAACATGCCAGGTGGTGATCAGTGCTTTCAAGAACAATAAAACCAGCTAACTGGTCAGTGAGTGATAGGGATATGCAGGGAATGGCAGAGGAGGTTGTCCTAAAATGGTCCTCTGGAGACGGAGTGAAGTTTGTGACAAGACTGGGGATGGCTGGAGGAAAAGCAAGCTGGGCTGAGAGGACCAAAAATGCAAAGATCTGTGAGGAATGTGCCGGAGAGAACCAAGTGAAGGGACATGGTAGGAGATGGCCTCAGACAATTAGGAAGAACAAGATGACGAATGACCTCGTGGCCAGTGGTCAGCAATTTGGTATCATTTGGACAGAGACAGGAAGTCACTGGAGGGCTTGGTGCACAAGAGAGGCTCAGTCTGATTTGTTTATTTTGAAAGAGTCTGACTGTTCTGTAAAGAATGATGTATATGTTGGGTACAGGTAGAAGCAGGGAGACCTGTTAGAAATCTGTGGTTTTCTATGGGTCGGGTGACAAACGATGGTGGCTCAGACCAGGGTGGAGGAGGAAGAGGTGGCAAGCAGTGGTCAGATTCCAGGAATATCCTGATAGTGGAACCAACAGGTTCACTAATGGTTTAGAAGCAAAGTATGAGAGAAAGAAGTCAAGGATCATTCCTGGGTTTTGGCCTCACCCAGTGAAGGGATGGCATTGTATTTGCTGCAATAGGAAAGAGTGGGAAGAAATAGACTTGACAGGGGAATTAGGAATTCCATTTTTGACATGCTAAGTTTGAGATGCCTTCTTAACATCCAGGTGGAGATGGCCTTTGATAAGATGTTACTGTCACTGACCTACTGACCTTCTTCCTAAAGGAAGAAATAGACTTGACAGGGAAATTAGGAATTCCATTTTTGACATGCTAAGTTTGAGATGCCTTCTTAACATCCAGGTGGAGATGGCCTTTGATAAGATGTTACTGTCACTGACCTACTGACCTTCAGGATAAAGGTTCACAAGTTCAAGTGCTTTCGGGGGGGTGGGGGGGTGGGAGGGGGCAAGGCAGTCAATATAAATAAGTTTTGAAATACAATGAGGAAAGGGGAAAACTGTGGCCTATTGAAGAGTAAATGGCCCACCTCAGCTGGAAGCCACTATGAGTGTTGCCATTAGGAATCTGGGCTCAGTTTTCTTGATCTTCCAAATTAATAACAGAAGAATCTGAACAACCAAACAACAAATTCTCAGCAGAAAAATGAAGTTCACACTATACTATCATAGAAGAGCTCACCTAAATTAAAAAAATCAAGTTCTTACTTCAGGATTTATTGGTGTCCTTAACTTATTAATGTACATTGCAAAAGGGATTTTGTTTAGCATTTCTCTAACTTACTTGACAGTGGAACTCTCTTTTCAAACAACCTCTCAAGGGATAAGTGTTCCTTGGCAAGTACGTTGGGGAATGCTGGCTCAAAGGTAAGTCCTGGATGTCTGATGGACACTTTTTGTTCTCTTTTAGAAAGTTTTAGGGCATATATATTCATTACAGCTTATGAGTCATAGTGGTCACATATACAGAGCCAGTTTTGTTAGCTGTTCCTAACATTTCATGTCAGATTTGAATAAAATATAAATGGAACGATTACTGAAGTCTTCTAGGCTGTTAGATACTAAGTGGAGTCTCGACCTTCTCATCATCGCAGAAACACTTAGTGAGATCACAGGGGCCCCGAATCACTGCCGCTCCCACCTCTCCCCTTCACCTACCCTGCTGGGTAACTTTATGACAGCCGATTGCTACTGTGCACAGATGTTCTTTGTTTTACTTTTCCGCCAAGAAGGAAGAAGAGAAGGACAAATAAATCGGGAATGGAAACTTTATAACTAAAAGACAAGACTAATATTGTTTCAGGTCTTAAAAAATGTCCTGCAGGATATAGTAAACCATTTGAAGTCCAAGGTCTCCAAACCTGAAGAATTATAGCGTATGTAGTCTGTTTAAAAAGAGCACATAATACAGTCGAGGAGATCCGAATGGAAAAAGATAAACAACATAAAAACGTCAAATATTGTCCAAAAAGTCTATAAACATTCAGAGAAGGGACAGGGCGACGTAGGTTCGAGTGACAAGAGACAGTGTCACGGGAGGCATGGGGGGTGGGAATTCCGGGCAGGAAAGATAAGCAGAGACAAAGATGGGGCAGTTTGGGAACCATGAGCAAAGAATTCTGCTCAGGTTAAGAGGAAAATGGGATGTGAGGGTGGGCAGCTCACACTGGACGCTGGGGACGAAGTAAGGAACTCTGTCCTGAATTATGTAGGTAACAGAGGCATGAGTCTTCTCTTTTCAGGAAATTTAAAATGATGAGGCAGAGCATTCTGCAGGGTTCTGAGTAGCTGATGAGAGTCTGAGTGAGGGAACTGATGGGGGAATGGAGGGAAATTATAATATTACTAAGGAGGAAATGACCAATCGGACTTGATAACTTATTGAGAGCAGGAGAAGCAGAGGAGAAAGGCAGACACAGACCCTGAGTCCCCAAAAGAATGCTTATCCTGATAACACACCGATTCACATGTACTGATTTAAAGCACAGTGGAACCACTCAGGCAGTGGTACATCTTAGCAGCAATCATCCATCAGTTCATTAGGAGTCTGGGAGTAGAACTTGCAAGGACAGGGAAATCACATGCAGTAGCCACCACTTTATTTTCAGCTATGGTCTAACTAAATTCTCTCTACCTATGTGATTAATTGAGGAAAGAAATAGGGCTGGATATTGCAATCCGGCACCATCTGCATAGGTGTCTGTCAAATAAGAATGGATAAAAGTCAGTGAAGACTAATTTAGCACACCCTCCCCATGTCCCTTCATTATGAAAACAGTTATCACACAAAAACAGATGCGTATAAAGTCACACTGCACTGTATCACATCACATCACATCACAGGACCACTCACACTTCCAGGTTCCCTATGTTCATTCTAAAGTTTAGGTCGTGATTGAGATAGGGAAGGAAAAACAGAACTGCAATTGTTCTTTTCTATTCCTCTCTCCCATGAGGGAGATGGACAGACACAAAACAGGAGTCAGGAGGAACCAGGGGAGGAAATGTTTGGGAGAGTTTCCACCCGCTGAGATCAACAAGAATGAAAGCAAACGCCGCTCTCTTGAAAGACTAATGAGCATTTGAACAGTGTCTCTAACTTTTATAGAATTCATTATCAATTTACTGACAAGCTACTTCCATTGTCATCATGAAACCTTTCATTCACAAGCCAGGGCAGAGTCACACACTCCGCCTTCACACGTCTGCTGCCAGACCTAGTTCTCGGTTTCTTTCTGCTGTTTTGCAACCTGGTCCCGGAGCTCAGGTGCAACAGGAAAAGGAACACGCATGACAGATGTTTCTATAGCAGTCATCAGACTTTTCCATTTGCCACAATTCTCCAGGGTGAGCTGGCTCAATCCCTTCCTTCCTCCCAGCAGCCGGGAAGGCCAGGCTGCTTAAAGGATCTCTTAGTTTAAATGCCTGGGGCAAGGGAAAAATGGAGACCCCGTAATAAGAAAGAACAGAGGGGCAGGTGAAGGGCAGCCTAAACTTGCAAACTTAGAAAGCATCTCATCATGCAGCAGTTATTCAATATAAAAGTGTTTACATTCCTGGCACTCTTAAATAAGTAACTCTGTAATCATAGATGCAAACAGCATAACTGCTTCTAAGTGTTTTGTTTGAAGTTAATAAGAAAGGACACTGGTGTCCATAATTCCCTAAGACCCTGGAGTATGAATACCTACCTTGGGACCTGTGAAAGCTGTACACATAAGGAATCCTTGATTCTTACAGATTCCCCTGGAATTTCTGGCTGGAAATGGGAGAGGGAGGGCTGGGAGGGTTTGAGACTGGTTTTCCCTAAGAAAACTCCCAGTAAGGCATTCTCATGATCTAGAAGAATGAATTCACTTCTAGACCTGGTTATCTCCAGATCGGTGTCTGGAGAATGCTGGATAACTGTTGCTCATGCTGCCAGAACCTAGGCCAGTGATTTTCAGCCGGTTCACACTGGCTTGCTGGGAGAGGATCTTAGGTGCGCTGCGATAAATTTTAAAGATCATTAATTAAATCATTTTTGAAAGAAATTCAAAGCACAGTATGTATATTCTTTTTTTCACTTTTTCCTTTTGATCAACATAATTTAAGTATGCCACGGAAGATTTTAACTATAGGTTCAAGTGAGATAACAAAGGTTGAAAAACACTGCCCCAGACAATATGCTTTGAACACACAGGGGTAGGGAGCGGAGGACAGTGAAGGAGACCGTGCAAAGATGCTCACTAAGGGAAAGTTGCCAAAAGAGATACGAAAACTAGTCAGACCTGTGCTGACCGAAAAAAACCAACAGTTTTGACAACAAAGAGCACTCATGTGACTGATCCCCACGCTACCCAGGCAGCACAAAAGCTAACTAAAATATAATAAAGTAATTCTGTAATCAAAAATAACTTACAGAATTGTCTCAAACCCAACAGTAAATATTTTCTACTGTAATTGAGCAATAATGATTTACTTTCTCTTTCGCCTTTAAATATTGGCTTGAATTCTCACTGTTCTTAATTCCCTGATATTATAAGTTTATTTTTAAACTAATTCCAGAATCTGTTCCAGATTAGTGCTTGGCAGATTGGTGAGAGCATTACGGGAAGAAAGTTTTTGTGGATTTGTGGATCCCTTCCACCTCTCCAAAGGAAGAGAGGGAGAGCAGAACATCTGGGCTCCTGATGCTGGTCCCCCTCGGGGACAGACAGTGAGGTTTTCCCTAGCCACCCCAGCCCCTTCAGTGTCTGTAGAAAAGGGTCCTAAATAACAGAAAAGCAAGAGTATGAGCTGCCTACGTCAGACGTACCTACAGAAAACGATGAGTTTTCTTGCGGAATGAAAGACTTCACAACAAAATTTCAGAACCGCAATCCCATTACACGCTAATGTGACTGAGTTTGAATAATGTAAACAAACACTCTTAAGGCTTTTTTCTTACCTGCCTACTGTCCCTCTGGGAGGACGTTGAAGAGGAGACACTTCTATGGGTTGGGGTGGCTGTCTTGTGAGCAGGGGATATGCCCTTCTCATCTGAACTCATCTCTGCAGTTAGATCGAGCTACGTGCACTTAAGACCATCCCAATCTGCTCTCAGATTCATGAAGAGGTTGATGACTTTTCAGCTTCATTCCATTTCATCAGTCAGGTGTCACTGGTAAACAGCAGGCAGATATCCAGGGTGTCCAAACCACCTACGAACAAAACCAACAAGCCTCACGTAAGGAGTTAAAAATCAAATGAAATTATCATACTTAAGAAAAAACATTAATTTGAGGGAGAGGAAGAACTCTGGCAGAGTAGAAAGGATCTCTTCCTCTAGATTTTCAGGTAGAGGGTGAAAGAGTTGAAATGTAAAAAAGGCCAGTCAGCCAGGAAAATGGGAGGAAACCATTGGGTAAAGTCATGGTCATTCCCAACATTTTCTTTATTTTAAAGCAGGTTACAAAGCTATATTCTGAACCCTGAAGGCCAAAGTACATCAGCTTCTTCTCAAAAAATTGTAATTTCCTCTACCTAATTTATATTTGTCTTCAGTTCGGCCATATCACATATATGATGGCTAAATCCAATAAAGAGCAGCCAGTTACAAAAGGGTTAACACATCATGTGCATCCTGTGATCTGGCATTTGTGAAGATCAAGGATACACATATCCACAATTATTTGTACCTCAGAACAACAGCATGCCCACATGTCACTCAACAACCAACAGGCTCATAACACCTACATACAGACTGACAAGCAGAGCAGGGGTAACTGTGAACACAGTCACAGCCAGCAGCCACTTCATTTATTTACTTACTTATTTATTTTTATTTATTTACTTTTTTTAGAGAAGGGGTTTTGCCCCATTCCCCCGGCCAGAGTACAGTGACATCATCATAGCTCACTACAACCTCAAATTCCTGGGCTCAAGCAATCCTCCTGCCTCAGCCTCCAGAGTAGCTGGGATTATAGGCACATACCACCAAGCCCTGCTAAATTTTATTTTATTTTTTTAGAGATGGGGTCTTGTTAAGTTGCCTGGACCGTTCTTGAATTCCTGGTTTCAAGGGATCCACCTGGCTCAGCCTCCTAAAGTGCTGGGATTATAGGCCTGAGACACTACACCCAGCCTTCAGCTTTTTGCCTGGACTTGTATAGTTTTGCATTGTTAATACTAATAGTCACAGAAAAACATGGTTAAATTGGCCATGTCTCCAACATGGGCATGCAAAAAAATGTCAAAAAAGGTAAGTACTATGATATAAGATTAAAAGCTGCCCCAAAGGTAGACAACTACAGTGAATGTTATCCTCTTCTGAGAAGGCCAAGTTTCAGCCACCATTGAATAGAATATTAGCAGAACACTTGTGTAGGTCTGTCAGTATGGCTAGGAGAGAAACAGTGGGAGGAACAGAGATCAATCTGCAGGCCAAAGAGAAGTGAGACCTGAACTTCAGTGAAGAGGGGAAGAGAGTGAGTCAAATAATTAGAGAGAGACAGAGATAGAGAGAGCTAGAGATAGAAATAGAGATAGAGGTAGAGATAGAGAGAGTGCCCTACTCAAGGGCCTTATGAAGACACATGGGGAGGAGAACTGATGGGAAGTCAGACTGAGAGCTGAAGGACGAGGATTTAACTAGAAAATGACTGTCCAGAGTGGCATGACCAAGGAATTAGTGGCAACTGAGATGACTTGTGCACACAGAGATGGTGACATGGTAACTCGAGAAAGGCAAAGGCCAATCCCTGCATGGCTCGGCAGGCTGTGTATTTGCTGTCTTCTGAATGCATCCCCAAAATTCAAAGGTTAAAGACTTATCTCCAATGCAAACAGTGTTGGGGAGCTGAGCCCAATGGGAGGTGTTAGGTGACGAGGGCTCCACCCTCATGGATGGACTAATGCAGCTATATAAAGGGCCTGTACAGTGGGCTGTCCGTCTTCTGTTCTGCTGCCATTGAAGGACATGGTCCTTCACCTCTGTAGTGGAGAGGTACCACCTCTGAAGTACAGATAGGGCCATAAGCTGCTGGCATATTGATCTTACACTTCCCAGCCTCCAGGATTGTAAGAAAGGAATTTATGTTCTTTATAAATCACCCAGTCTGGGATGGTCTGTTATGGCAGCACACTCAGACTAAGACATTGGCATTTTTTATTTTTTCATAAGCATAAGAAACCATCAAGGGGTGTGGTGTAATCAGATTCATGTTAGTAAAGGGTGACTTTGGCAGCCAGAAGACAACTCTCAGTGGGGAACTGGAGGTAGGGAGGCCCAAAAGGACACAGGAGAGGATAGATTGGAGTGCTAGCAGGGAGTCCAACACCAGTCCTGTGGACTCAGACAGGACAGAGCTGGGAGGCAGGGTCAAGGAGGTCAAAAGGAAATGATGGGAAGGCCATGAGTGTAATTTCAGGCATCGTGAGTTTCAGATGTCATTGAGTCACTCAAATGAAGACAAACACTTGGAAATGGAGGTCTGGAGCTCAGAGAAGTCCAGGCTGGAGACAAAAATGTTTAACAGACTATGTCAATGATACAAATGTAATGATCAGATCTATTATCATTTAAATTTGCATGCAATCAAATTTAAATCCAGTAAATTAAATTGTATGTGGGCCCATAGTTGTATTTTTAAAAACTATAACATAATGTTAATGAATTATACAATCCTAACTGTGTTAATCAAGATTTTAATGATCAGTACTTATAGA
This sequence comes from Arctocebus calabarensis, assembly GCA_963573935.1. NCBI lineage: Eukaryota > Metazoa > Chordata > Mammalia > Primates > Lorisidae > Arctocebus > Arctocebus calabarensis. Next base: position 10,164 of record CAUYON010146165.1, read on the forward strand.
GAAGATTTGAAAGAAAAACAGCAATAATTAAGGGGGAAATTTTTATAAAATGGGGAAATTGAACATTCTGTGAAAAGAACATGTAAGCTATTCTTAAGATTTCTACATCACTGTCAACATAGGAAAAACAAAAGCTACTTACATCCTGAACTGGAGATACTCTTGTGAAACAAAACCAATCTTTGGACAAACAGAAAGAAAGGTACAGAGCCAGCCAGGCCAGGTGGCTCATGACTATAGTTCTACCATTCTGGGAGGCTGAGGTGGGAGGATCCCTCAAGCTAAGGAGTTCAAGACCAGCTTGAGCAAAGCAAAACCTCTTCTCTACGAAAAATAGGAAAAATTAGCTGGGTGTTGTGGCCGGGACAGAGTCCCAGCTACCTGGGAAACTGAAGCAGGAGGATCTCTTAAGCCCAGACTATGGAGTAATTTTGTTGGCTAGAGATGAAGTTTCATTTAATATTGGCAAAAGGTAGTAATAAATGTACACTTGAAAGATGATCATTTCATCTTTTTATTTTTAAAAGGCAGCCAGTAAGTTTAAGTTAAGCTTGTGAAGCCAGGCTCTGGGGCCAGCAAACAGAAAGCAAGAACACTGCTCAGATACTTGATTTGAAGCACTTTACTTTCTGGTCCAAGATGATTTTACAAGTAGATGCTGACACGTAAGCCAAATTATGGTGGTTTGTGATGTGTTTAAGTGCCCCCAAGGGATGAAGTTGAAACAACCCAATTCATTAAATGGTTAATTTGGAAGTAAATTCAATTCAAGCCACATTTCTTCTGTTGGACTTTTAACTTTCTCATTAACATCAATACTAACAACTTGATTTTCTTTTGAATTGGGTAACTTGTTTACGATAAAAGGGCAATGTTTCAGTTGAACTATAAATCATAAATATGTTGAAAAATACCAAAATGAAGAAAAGGTAAAAAAATTTAATTCATTCCAAGAATGTTGAGGTTATTGTTGTTTCTATTAAATTTTGGTCTTCTGTTTCCAATAAAAAGGGCTTCAAGTAGTTATTAGAAAGTTTAATGACCTGTTCTCTGAAGACCATCCCAACCAGTTGCTAAACAAATGTTTTATCACCTACCACTCTATTTCAAAATGCATGGCGAAAGTGAGTTAAAACACAGTTAGAAGGTTGCACATATGTATTCTTATTCCTTGAGTATAGAAATTGCTATGATGTTAAAAAAAATTATTTCTTTTTCACTTCTAGAAACACCAAAAAAAAAATTTATTTCATCTCTATTGAAGCACATTTTCAGAAATTGCCTAAATAATATTCTATACCAAAGAAAGACCATAGATTCTAAAGTCAGCATCAACATAATTACTATATTCAATGAGAAAAGTATTGTGGCTGAAAATAACAGCAAATTGAGGGCTTAACATGTAATTTTTCTCATTCTTTCTTCGTATCAGTGGAAACACAACAAGTATTGCTAAGTGCGATAACACGTGCCTTTATACCAAGTAACATAAAGTTCAGATTTATAACCCTAATTAAAGCAAAAGGTGGTAAGGAAAATGTCTAGAAGTTAATATCACAGGCATCATAAATTATATATGTCCAGAAGAACACTTAAAACTGGGGACAACTCAGCCTGGCCATATGCTGAGCCAAAATCTTGGGGGTTTGCAAGAAAGGTTCATTTCTTGCTCATTTACATATTGCCGAGGTCTGCACAGACCTACTCTGAGGCTCTTCCTTCCAGAATTAAGGAACAACCCCCTTGAAAGGCAGGAAAAGAGCTATGGCAGAGCCAGAGGATGGTTCTCAAAGCTTTTGCTTGTGGGAGGATATGTCAACTCTATTCACATTTTATTGGCCAAAGTGTTAGGTACATAGCTAGGAATCCAACTCTCCTGGGGAATGAGGACAAGGGTCGGGATCCCAGACCCCATCTTGGTGCCATGCACCTTAATCCCAATTGCTCACACCTGGGGAAGAGGGAACACCCCACCCATCTACCTATCAGAACTTAAAGAATGCAGTGGACCCTCTAGCCTATGTGCCAAACAGCATAGGTATGATAGAGTCTTAGAAGTGACCGAGAAGTGGCCTTAAGGGTATAACCGCATTGTTGGCTTAAATCTATATTGTGGTCTACATGCCCCAATGGGCCTTTGGAGAGGCTCTTGGGAGGTCCACATGCACCTAAGACTCTTTCCAAGGTGACCTATGAACCATGAGGTGGGCCCAATCCAGGCAGTATAAAATAGAACTCCCTCCCAACCCGGCCATTACCAAGGCCTTTCTGTTCTGACAGTGGAGGCCCATTCGTTGTCTATGGCAAACATGTCTTGCTCTGTAAACCTGTATCTTTCCCTTACTCTGTAAACCTATCTTTCTCTTCCTCAATAAACTTTGTTTCACACTTGCCTTATTTTGAGATATCTGGTCATTCTTCAGCTAAGAGCACCCTGAAAGTGTGAGGATGCAGACGGCTGTCTAGAATCTGACAAAAACAAGTCACAAGGCTCAGCTGGGGTCAATGGGGCGTGAAACTACAGTCCTCTCAGTGGGAGAGCCAGTGGGTACTTGAGTGCAATACATAATTTATTATATAAACTAAAAGAAAAACTTAAAAGCACAGATGAAAATATTTCAATTCACTCTAGTTTCATTACCGAGAAATAACCCCTTTTAATATTTTTTGTTCTATTCGAACCAAAGTAGGAGAATAATATTTATACTCTGGGCAATATGGTCATCTTTGTGAACAAAGAAATTCCAACAATACTATTTAAAAGATGAGGTCATTATATAGATACGCCACCATACATTTCACCATTCATACTTCTGTTGTTCGAAACAATGAGATCTCTATAGAGTATATAATAGTTATATATTCACTTTTTATTTTTCTAAAAATGGTCCTCTGCATTCCTTTCAATGGTTTTTTTGCTTTACCTGATAAAATCTTTTCATTTTCAGGTGATTAACGGAATTTTGTGCATTCTTTCCATTTAAACTTTCATATTTTATGGTTCTCTTTAGTAATGTTTGGGTTGGGTTGTTTAAAAAAATTAACTATAATGGCTGGGTGCCTGTAGCTCAGTGGTTATAACTCAGCCCCATGGGTAGTGGGTTTGAACCCATCCTGGGTCTGCTTAACAACAACAACAAAAAATTAACTATAGTGAAGTTTGTCCAATTTCCATTTAATGTTATAACAAATAGCTGGGTTTACACCTTACACATACCTTGCCACATTATTTAATCCTTTCTAATTTTTGGTTCTTCTTTGTGTAATGCTTGAAGGCTTCTTTATAACTGTCTTTTTTGCCTTTTGCAGCATACTGATTTTTCTATGACTTTTATATTTGCCAGTAATTTGAAAGATATAATTCCCCTTTAAAGTTCTATTTTTGTTTCCCTTTAAATTCCTAAATCACACTGGAACCTGAAGTCTATAAGAGACAAGGTTCAGAGTAAAAGGGTATCTTTTGAGTCTTCCACTGTAATAAGACATCCTTATCACAACCCCCCCCCCGAAAAAAAAATCACCAAATTTTTCTTTTCCCAGTTTTATCTATCTTGGTGATTTGATCTGGAGTTTTACAGAATTATATTTGGGATTTTGGAGTGAAAGGGAGGAGCTGCTGCTGTTTTTCCTGGCTGAGTCAAACCAGAGTCTCAAAATATGAGGTCAGATGGTAAGAAAAACCATCTCCTTTTCTGCAGGTAAAGCTAAGGTAAGTCATAACAAAACTCGGTGAGGTTTTCTCCAACTTAAGATGTAGCTTTCATAAAACTAAGATCCAGTCTTTGATGATGATGACATTATATTCTGGTTTAAGTTAGTGTTTGGGTTACTGACAGTTTGTCTTTTGCAATATCGCCTTGAGTATTTTCAGAGAATTTGGGGGAACCACATTAAAATCTCCTAGACACAAGCCACCTGAGGCAGGACATTTCCACCAGCTGATCTTATCAAGGCAAATATCAACCTTAGTTTTAAAATTTTTTTTTAATAATTTTATTGAATCATAATTATGTACATTGGTGCAATCACAGGGCACAATTCATATACATTCAGAAATATTTTGATCATACTGTTACAGATATCCTTCATGGCATTTCCTTGATCACTATATAAAG